>CAJVPV010001906.1:0-14333 GCA_910591835.1 Acaulospora morrowiae | reverse complement strand
TTCTTTCACGATGTATACCTTGTCATATACAAATAAAATAAAGAAATGATGTTTACCTACTTAAAAAAAAAAAAAAAAAGTTTGGTAATACTATTATAACAATAATATTTTTTTTTCCAGTAGGTAAAGATCATTTCTTTATTTATTGATATTATACTTAAAGTTATATATACTTGTGAAAGAAACAACATCTTTTGGATGCAAAAAGTATATAACAAGTTAAATACTAGCTTGCCTACCTATCTATATTTAGCTAATATCAAAAAGAATTTAAAACAATATTATATATGCTAAATATAGCTGAAAGCAGCTATGCTTACTTACTTAAAGTTTTTTGATTGAATATAAACAGAATAGGAAATAGAAAAATTTAAAAGGAAAAATAAACTGGGGCTATAATAATATTGACTACTGAAATTAAAACTAAGTTCCTTGAACTATAAGATCTATATAAACAAAAAAAATATCTAAAAGATAGTTAATTGTCTGGCCCTTGCATCAGTACTGGTCTTAGAGACATAATTCTTGTTGACATGGATAATAAAGTGTAATTGATATTGTTTGTTATTGTGGTAGTTGTTGTTATAATAGTTGTTATTGTTATTGTTATGTTGAAACTCCAGTTTAAATAGATTCAGTTTTTTTTTTGTTGTTTTAACAAAATCTGATTAAATTATTGAAGAGCAATAATAATCTGGAGGGGGTAAACTGATTTCAGTTTTTTGAAAATCCTAAAATGATATAATAAATAGTACCATGGTAAAGTTATATGTAAAGATTATATTAAAACAAACAATAGATCCAACAACTTTGTTTAAATATGTTTTTGGAAAAGTATTTGATTTAGCGAGTATAATGATATTAATGTAGATGATTTTTGTAATATAATAAAAAGAAGAAAGGTGCAAGAGAACAAAAGAAAAAAGAACTGCCACAAGCTTTTCTTCATGCAACCAAAGGATAAGCAAGATTTTTAAACTTGAGTAGACTTCGATCAAAAGTCCCATTCCACTATATTAGTTGTCTTGAAGATTCTTGAGTTCTTGAGCTAGGGCTCACTTGTAATAAAGAATATAAAACATTTTTTTTTGTTTAAAATTACTATAAAAAGAAAATTTTTAACAAAATGGACATGATTAGAAGAAAGTTTTTTTTTTGTATAATAATAATATTTATTTATTTTTAATATATATATTATATAATAAATATGTAAATAAATAAAAATATATTAAAAAAATTCTTTTTCACAATATTTCTATTTGTAGAAAATTGCCTTTTAAAAAGCTTTTTCTTGTAAGAAACTTTGTCTAATGGAATATGGTCTTTGAAGAGAAGATATAAACTAAAGAATTAATTTAGAACAATAAGAATTTTAAGAATAAAATTGGTCCCTGGAGTTTTAGTAATGACCTATATTAAGAAATCTAGTAACTAGTAATGGTACTGGCAATAACTTGGAATAGAGAAGATAAATAAATAAAAATTTTCTATATAAGGTTATCTTTATATTGTGATAGAATAGATAACTTAGTTTTATTTTTACTTATTTTTATCGAATTATTATTGGTTTATTTTTAGCAGTAGGATTTATTATTTTATTATAGTATAAATATCTATTTATAGCATGTGTGACATAGATCAGACAGCCTAAAAGGTCCAAACAGTCCGGAAGGCCCAGAAGACTTACAAGGCCTATGATCTATGAAACTATGACATCGCAACACATAGATCAGACAGCCCAGACAGCTCAGGCAGTTCAGATAGCTTAGGATAGAAAACAGTATATAAGTAGCTGCCATCCATGTAATTTTTTGTCAGTTTCTGATAACTCACTTCTATAACCATTGAAATTTTTGACTTGGTGTCATAATAAAGTATTATTATTTTATTAAACATATTTTGATTACAAAGATTTATTGGAGAATCTTTGCCGTACCTTGAAATATTTGTAAGAGATTATCTCTGAAATGATGAACTGTTCTATATAATCTTTAATTCCTTCCAAAAACTATCACTCAGATACGGATCAAATGGATTTTGATCACATTTTTGGTGATGACGATAGGACAGTTACCTTGAAGGAATGGATAATTTATAAAACTAAAGAAATATTGTTATCTGGAAGAAACAACTATTTGGAAAATTGGAAAAAGGACAGTCTCCTTGAAGGATCTGTCAATTGAAAGAATTGTATAAGCAACATACATCAGGATTGAACAACACCACAAGTACCATCGACACCAAGATATTTTTCTGCCATCCACTTTTACTTTAATATCAGCCCTTTACCAGAATCAAGTGAAAATGATCCGATCACACTTGAAAATCGTTCTACCATATTTGAACAAAGCTTAAGTACATGACTTGCTCAATCCATCGATCGAGATAACCAGAAAGAATATTTATTTGGACTTGGACTAACATCTACACAACAAATAAAAAATAACAGTACTAGTAATAGGCAGTCAGTACTAATGTTATGACAAAGAGAGAAACAATCATACTGGAGAAATAGCTTCTAAAATGAGAAGGATGATCAAAACCAACAGGAGGAGAATCGTCAAAGCAATAGAGAGGACTATAGTGATGAAAAGGAACAAAGGAGTCACATCAGTAATGAACTACCAGGACAGAACCTGGAGGAAGATCTGGCCATGGTGTTACAAAACTTGAATCGAATCATACAACAAGTGAGGTTTCAAACTGGAATAAAGGAAACTCATCTAATACCACTACCTACTTTTGGAGGAGGAGAACAAGACCTATTAGCTTGGCTATATATCTTCTATAATACTTGTATAGCAAACAATATAATAGAGGAACGATAATTGGATCTTCTTTCAATTTACTTGAAAGGAATTGCTTATACCTGGTGGATGGAAATAGGACAACGTATTAACTTGTAAAACAGCAATACACATCCTAACCAATCATTTACTCATTGCTTCTATTGCAAATGGTATACTCTTCATCAAAAGTCAAGGTGGATGAACCAATTAAGGAACTGAACCCAAAAATCTGGAGAAACTGTCAATGAATATTGGAATGTGATTATGGCTAGGGCTTCTAACGATACCACTTTGATACCACTTCGATACTAGTTCGATACTTAAATTTACTATAAAAACATATGAGTAGGTCACAACCCATATATTAAATTTACTATAGATTGGTACCATTTCGATACCAGTTCGATACCAGTTCAGTACTTTTTCGGAACCCTAATTATGGCCCTATACTATCGAGTAGATCCAAATGGAGAATATCTGGCAGAGAATAAATTATAACAATTTGTTAATAGATTAAGGAATGAAATTAGAGGACCAGTGAAAATATCTATTCCTGCTAATATGGAGGAAGTCCTCAACTGAGCACGAGCAGTGAAATCAACTTTGTCTAGGCATGCACCCTTAAGTGCCTACTCAATGCTTCCAGGCTTCAATAGTACTGGCCATGAATTACAGGATATTTGAATAGCATTAACACAACTAACACAGGGATTTCAACAACTGGCCACTCAACAAATCTCAAGAAAAAATATTGGAAACAATAATTATTCAAGAGAAACATACACTTGTAATAAATGTGGAAGAAAAGAATACATTGCTATCAATTGCAGATCTTATCTGTTTAATAATTCAAAGAATAACAATAATAATAATAGAAGATCAAATTACAATAACAATAGCAATCAATAAAGTAGGAATTGCTTCATTTGTAACAAATCTGAACATTTTGCAAAAAATTGTCCTTAGCGCAATCAACAACAGTCATCAAATCAAGTGAATAACAATCATAACCAATGAATAAATGCATTAATGAAAGACTTTTTGAAGACTACCAAACAAGTCAAGAAGTTTTTAAACTAATAAAGGTACCTCTAGAGGGTGAATGTACCTTTCTATTGACAAATCCTTCAAATGAAGAGAAAAAGGCTGTTGATGCGATACATTGTGAAGCCCAATTTGATAGACAACTGATATATATTGTGATTGATACTGGATCTACGGGGAGCTTAATTTCAAAAACTTTCTTGAATAAATTGGAATGAACAATCAATGAACTATTTAAGGTTAACCTGATAGATATTAATTGAGGAAAACAACGTTTCTTGGGAAAAGTGAAGGATTTACCAATAACTATCAAGGGAACAATAATATCAATTGACGTGAATGTATCTGAGGCAACAACCTATACTGTTATCATAGGAAATGATTGGTTAACAAAAACAAATAGGGTTGCACTATTATAGGAAACTCAGATGAAAAACCATTAGTGCAAATCAATGATCAGACTATTGTAATTGAAAACAGAAAGGAACCAATCAAATATGTACAGGAATTGAGGAACTTAAATCAACCAATCATGGGAAGCAAAACTAGAACACATAATTGAAAGGGACCGAGCACTATTTGTAAATATAATAATTACTTGAAGGACAAGAAGAATATATGCATAACTTGTCAACAAAAATTTGAAGATTTGGAACTTATCCAGTATATGAATCAGAAATACGAGAAAATAGATATGAAGGAACCACCTAACCTGAATGCAACCCAACAACAGCAATTGGACCATCTTTTGGAAGAGTATCAGGGTGTCATAGCTACGGATGATGATCTACCTGGACGAACTAATTTAGTAATACACACTATTGTTACTGAAAATGTTCTACCAATTAAGCAGAGAGCATACCATTTGTCACCAGTTAAACATGAATTTGTTGAAAAGGAAATCAATTAAATAATGCAACAACATATTTATTTCATTACTAATGATCTTCAAAATATACAAATAACTGCACAACAAAATATTGGGAAAGCACAGGAAAAACAAAAATGATATTATGATCAAAGTATCAAAATGAAAAAATTCAATATTGGAAACAAAGTTTTATTATATGAATTGGCAAAAGCAAAAGTACATGAAGACAAATTTAGAGAAAAATGAACTGGACCATACTATATATATGAAGTAAACACTACTGAAGCTTATAAATTAAGGATCATAGATGGGAAAATCTTGAAAAGGAATATCACACTGATCGACTCAAGTGATATTTTGAGAAATCAATTTGGAAATTACAAATTATAATATAGTTATTAGTTATTATTATTATTGAACAATATATAGTTATAGGACATTACTTTTTTGGAGGATATGACAATAGAGATGGATGGCCATGACAATTATGCGTGAGTGTGAAGCACATAATACTTGGTTATTTTTGAAGGATTATCTATTGGAAAAAGAGAAGATTCTAGTTATATGACAACAAGGGCCCACTGAGCAATACCTTATTGCTATCTTATCACTGACCCACAGAGTAACACAGTGATAAGAAATGATATAAGCAATAGACACAACAACAAATTTATTAGAAAAATGGTTCTGAAGGTTCAGGAACTACATGCGGATTTGGAAAGTGAGCGGAATATTCAGTATTGCTAGGATTAGGACCAGGATCTCTATGAAGATAACTCTCAGCCCAGGAAGAATTAGAATTCCAAATGAAAGGATGAGAGGTGACGTCGACTTGTCAAGGAAAAAGATGACAACCAGGAATAGAATGCCGACATCGGAATAATGCCAATTGAAATTCACCGACATGTTCATGAAGCACTAAAATTTTCAAGTGCAATGCATCTTCTTGACAAATTCATGCTATTATTTGACTAGCATTTATCTCGAGAAGCGAATTAATATGAGACTGATAATGATTAAGAGATTCTTGATCATAAACTTGAAGATGGCGCAGTTGATTTCTTTGCTCTTGATAATAAGACTGCAAGTGAGACAATTGGTTTCGCAACTCAACCAATTCTTCTTAATACTTTGGACATTGACATCCAACAATGGCACAACCAAGGAACTTGATTTTCTTCTGAAGAGTCATTATACAACCAACAATGACATCAGGATATTCAGTAGCACAAACGAGTTTGTTAACACGAGGTATAATTATAATCAGAGGAATAGAATTGAAGAATAATAAGAGAAAAATCAAGCTCTTAAATATAGGAATAACCAATGATTATAATTAGTGTAACCTCAAAAACTTATATAAGTACCTGTAATCCTGAGAAAATTCACACCATAAGAAATGCCCAAACTCATATGCCAACAATCAGCCTTAGGAAAAATGAACTTATTCAAAATGAATATGCTTTTCATTTTGAATGAAACCTCTGAAAGATTTACTATGTCATATAATCCAATTGCACTAATCAACGAATCTATTAGGATAACGATCTTGAAATTATCTGATATATGTAACAATCTCATCGAATCGCCATATTAGTCCACTTGTACTACTTGGGAGAATTACTGAAAGTCACAAGGAATGCATGACAAACATGGAGAGAATATATCCAAAAATATCTATTATCCAATCATAAGAGATATTATCGAGCCACCAGATGAACCTATAAAATTTTTCAAGATAATATGGAACAAATTTATCGAAAAAAGTACTTGTCTATGTATTACATTGCCAGAATGACCAATGGAAATTATAGAAATAATTTTCTAGTTTTTGTGAAAGATTTAGGCTCAAAAGACTTTGCCTTTTAAAGAGAGGGAATATGTGATAAAATAGATAACTTAGTTTTATTTTTACTTATTTTTATCAAATTATTATTAGTTTATTTTTAGCAATAGGATTTATTATTTTATTATAGTATAAATATCTATTTATAATATGTGTGACATAGATCAGACAGCCTAGAAGATCCAAACAGCCTAAAAGGTCCAGAAAATCTACAAGGCCTATGATCTATAAAACTATGACATTGCAACATGTAGATCAGGTAATCCAGACAGTCCAGGCAGTCCAGATAGCTTAGGATAAAAAACAGTATATAAGTAGCTGCCATCCATATAATTTTTAATCAGTTTCTGATAATTTACTCCTGTAACCGTTGGAATTTCTGACTTGGTGTTATAATAAAATATTATTATTTTATTAAACACATTTTGGTTATAAAGATTCATTAAGGAATCTTTGCTATATCTTGGAATATTTGTGAGAGATTATCTCTAGAACGACGGACTGTTCTATATAATCTCTAATTTCTTCTAAAAATTATCACTCGAATATGAATCAAATGGATTTTGATTACAATATATAATTATTATAAAACAATCACATTTATTATTTTTAACTTAAAAATAATCATATTTTTAAAAAGCAACATTTTATTTTTTAAAGTTTTTTGTTTTCTGCTAATGATAACCAATACAAGATTTTATATAATCTTTTAATTAATTATTAATTCTTATTTATAAATTTTAATACAAAAACTATAACTAGCTTATCCTTATCAAATAATTTATAATATATAAAATACTAATTATACTTTATATTATCTTTATATATTAAAACAATATAACAACTTATTGGATTGAAAGAGTATATAATCAGTATTATATACAGGTTTCAGTAATTACAATATATAACAACTTATCAAAACAATATAACAGATATCTGGAATTACTTCAGTTATTCTATTATTTATATCACAATACAACTATATCATATAATAATAGCATTACAAAATCTTATACAACCAAATCTATTAAATTATATATGACTTGCATAGTGCTAATACTCAATTAAAATATCTAATTATATTCAGGAATTATATTTAACAAAAGTTTTAAAATTTATTATTATTTTTTTTTTATTCAAATATTTTACAATGCCAATGATCTTGTTCAAATGTTTTTTTATTTTTTATTTTTTATAACAAATAGTTTTTCAGGTTTTCTCTACTTAAAGATTTTTCAGATAATATACTGTATTTGTTTAATAAATAGTAAGCTAATATCTATAGTGATATAATTTATATTTTAATATTAATTATATAATAAGTTAAACTTTTACTTTATTAATAAAGATCATAAGTAATGTCTCATTTTAACATTAAAAAAATAAATAAAAATATATTGAAATTTAATATTATAAATATTAACATATACAATATATAATATTAATTAAATTAATGTATTTATAGTCTAACAACTTTATCTACCAATTCTAATTTTACTATTACTTCTCCTAATGCTGAGTAGGTATTCATAGCTGCTTGGTGCCATCCGGAAAAATATATTGTTTTAAACTTTCTTTTCAATATTAGTCGTATGGTTACTGTAGGCAAGCTAGCATTTAACTCATTGTACTAACATATGAGAGATGTTGTTTCTTTCACGATGTATACCTTGCTATATACAAATCAAATAAAGAAATGATGTTTACCTACAAAAAAAAAAAAAAAAAAAATTACTTCTATTATATCTATTATATAGTCCATTATCTATATTTATAGGTTTATTGCAATTAGTACAAGAATATTGCTTTTTCAATTCCAATGAAAACAAAATCCTTTTTTTTTAGTACTTCTATTACTACAAATTTCACTTGTATTATGTAAATAGTCACAAATATATGATGCTAACATTTTATATAGAAAATTTAAATTGAATAAAGTTTTCACAGTATATATATAATTCTTTAGTTTATCAAAACATAATACATATTCAAATAACAACTAGTATTCAAAATATTGATCAAATATCCATGCCAACTTGGAAAGATATTAAAAAAGCTATAGAAGAAGTCATTATAATAACTATATTTTATAATAAACCAAAAAACAGAAAATTTATCCAAAGCTATAAAAAACAATATACTACTTTAAAAAGTACTAAAAAGCCTGAAGAATATATTGTAGCTTGTGCTATTACAAATTTTCAAATAAAGAAAAATATATAGAAATGAAAGAACAATATTATCAATAGTATAGATATAAATCATGATTATTAAAAGCCATTGAAAACCTTAATAATATGTATTATAAACTAACTAAATTATATTTTAAATTATTAGAAAATATTCAATCTGAAATAAGTTCACTTTTAATAATAACAATATTGAAGAAGAAATAGATAATTTACTTAATTCTTAGATATTAAGCATTCATACTTTGTAAAAGTATCCTTTAAAAGGAGTATTCAATATTTCTAACAACTTGAAGCTCTTCTCAAACAAAAGATTGTTTTGAACCATTTCCATCAATATCTTCAATTAAGTATAAAACTGATTGATTTTTTTGTACCAAAGATTTCTTAATATAATAAATCTGAGGAGACCAATTACAATCAGTAGCACATTTTCTTTCATTTTTCAACTCATCAGATTGAAGTAAATATAAAACAGTATCATTATATGTTAATCAAACTTCCTTATAACCTATAGGACCATATTTTGGCTTTGAGGTTTTAGCATATACAAAGTTTTTTTTTCTAGCTTCAGCAAGAGTCATACCTATTAAGCAAGTTATTATATTATTAAGTTTTTCAAGAAATATAGAAAGATCTATAGCCCAAGCTTTATTTCGTTTTGGTAAAGGTAATAATAACTCTTTGGCATCTTAAATAAAGAATGTCCACTTTTGTAAAGTTTGATTAAATCTCTCAATTATATCTTGTCTTTTTTTTTATTTACTCTGATTAATTTCTATATTATATTTATTTATTAATTCTTTACACTTTTCATAAAATTCAAACAAAGGTTTTTGGTGATTATTAAATATTTGCAAAATATTGTAAAGTATTATAAAGATTTATAGAAATTTGTAAAAAATATATTATATATTATTATAAAAATATGTTTTAATATATATTTTTTTTAACAGATTGCACATAATTTTGTGGTGATAGGTGTGAAAGTGAGTGTGGTTTTTCCTAGTATGTATTGTGTTTCTATGGCCTTGAGCAGTTCATCTTGTGTTTTGAAATCAAAATCTGTTTACAATATCTTTATTTGTTTAAGAGGCAAGTTCTAAAATTTATAAAGCATTATAAATCCCTTAGCAATACTATCGGAATCTTGATCAGTTAAAGAACAAACCCACTTTGTTCAACTTGCTATATCAACATATGTTAAAGCATATTTATATATTTTATTTCCAATTTTATCATGAGGCATATAATACAAATCGGCTTGTATAATTTCTATTGAAATAGTAATTTTATTAAAACTAGCACAATGAATATATTTTGGAACTGGTTTATGAATTAGATATAATAATTGTCTTTCAAGCCATTTCTCTACTTCATTTATAGTAAAATCAAATCCAAGATTTTGAGAAGTATCAAAAAGATTCTTAATGGTTCTTTGATATCCAGAAGGTTGATAATATAGCAATCGATATTTCAAGTTCTCTTACTTTTCCAGAATCAATATATATTAAAGGTTGATTCATTTGTATTTTCACTATATTATTAAAAGAAATATCTCTCGAATTACAAATCCAGATATTAAAATACAAGTTATCACAAGCAGATGACTATATTATATATCTTGAAAAAGAAATAATAAGTCGAGATAAAAAGCTAAAAAATTTTAAGATTGAGATATCAAATCTCAAAAAGCAACTCAAAAAAGCATTACAGAATATAGAGAGTATAGATAAAACTATTATTTATCTTAAGATCCAATTAACTAAAATAATTGATGATGTATATTTTCTAAAACATAGAATTTATAAATTTTGACAAACTATTATAATGTCAAGTGGTATAACAGAAATTTCTGAAAATATTTTTTTATTGTTAGGTAAAGTACAAGCAAATTTTAAGTATTTGGCTAATTCTTATGGAGAAAAAAATGATCTATCACTTAATGATGAAATAGATAAACTTTAAAAAGAAACCAAAGAAAATATAAATCGGATTGAAATAAAGTATAATAGAAAGATTACACTTCTTAGAGAGGGTATTATTGGTAAAGTTGAAACCAAATTATTCAATCAATAATAGACTATAAAAAAGCAAGTAGAAATTATTTGAAATTAGCAGGATTATCTTAATGAAGTAGACCAAAAAAATGAATACTGTTAGCAGGAAAATTGCTTAGATAAGGTCTGAAAACATGACATCTGCATCATGCACCTAATCAAAGCAATAGAAATTCCTTAGCAATTACTTAGATGATGTAATCAGAAGTTTAAATAGTTTAAATAGTATAGTAGTTTATGAGTCATAGTGATAGTCTTATAGCAGATAGTCATGATAATATAAATAGGAGTAACAAAAGCACAAAAGAAAAAAAAAGAAATTTGAACCATAATAACAATAACTCTAACTTAATTTAGTAATAATAAATTATTCCTTTGATAGAAGCACGAAACGGTTGTGAGAGTATTAATTAAAGATTACTAAAAGTGGTGGTGTTATAGACGCACTTAAAAATGAAGTTGATAATTAACCCCCTTCTAGAGTAACGTCACTGTGAGAGAATTATTCTGGTAGTCACTAAAAGAGATAGTGACTCGAACAATCGACGAAAGATAACCAAAGAAAGAAGAAAGTTAATTATAGGTTCAAGATCAGCTAAGTCAAATCCATACCTCAAGTAGAGAAAAGAGGAATAATCTACTCCAACATTACACAAGTTTGACCTGTCCCAAGTGATAGACTTGCCATTTCAACATTAACAATACCTACAGAATCAAGTTGACGAATATCAATTTGAATGCTATCGATTAACAGAATCTCTTGTAGGTATTTAAGAAAATTTTGAAATTCCAGTTTTGAGTATATAGCATTAAAAAATGAAAATATTAAATTAAAAAATTGCTTGCATATATTAGGTTTATCATATATAGGTGTAAGATGTAAGGGTTTATATAGATTTAATAGAATAAATCAAAAATATATTAATTAAAAAAATAGAACATATCGACCTATGGGTCTATAGCATAGTAGTAATGCTTTATAGATCACCAGGAGAAGGTCTAGGGTTCAAACCCATCTGGTTACAAAAAAATTTATCACCTTCATGATTGGTTGACCGGCTTCCAATATATGTCGTATCTAATCAGCCGAAAATCATCCACCAAATTAAGCTAGGCTACATGAAGATGAGATCTCTGGTTTTTCTGACAATTGCGGGCTGAAAAACAGGTTGAAGCAGGAAAGGTTGCACGAGGCAAGGCTTCTGGTCTAACTCTGGTATAAAGTTCACAATCCAAAACTGGAACGGCAGACTCCGTATCACCATTCTTTCTATTCAGGTTGGCTAGCTTCCTGATATAGGTCATACTCAATCAGCTAGTACCCCAAAACTGGATCGGCAGACTCTGAAATTTGATTGGACCTCTACCTTCCTATTTGATGTTGGTGCAATCTGGATTGGTGATCCAATTGGGAAAGAGTCAGGTCACAAGCCAAAAAGGAGACCGCTAGGAAGGTTTTTCACTGTTGGTACAGGATTTTTTCTTACCTTATATTTACAAGTAGGGAGTCATAAGCATAAACCAGAATATGGACCCATCTACTTGGTGTAAGTTGGTATTCTGGTAAAAAAGGATGAATAGCATAAGTTAATATTAGCAATAGTTAATAGTCCGTTCATGTATGGTAATTGTAATCTTAATTGATTTAACAATAAAAATCCACATATGTATTGCAACTTAGCCCTTTAAAAAAAAAAAAAAAAAAAAAAAAAATAGAACATATCAAATAAAACAAGCCTTAATACTTTATCAAAATTATGATAATTTTTTAAAATCTCGAGAACTATATGGACGCATAACTATTTGAGCTCAAAAAAGATATAACACCACATTATTTACAGAAAAATTTGTATATTGACAATTAATTTTGAATTTAAGAAGACAAATTAAATTATATTATTATAAAATAATCCCTTCCAAATCCATTAATAGCAAACACAAAAAGTTATGGCAGTAGTAACATCACCAATTGCACTAGTTCCATAATATATTGGTCAAGAATCTCTAGAAGATTATATTAACAAAATTATACAGTTATATAATTGCGGTACTACTATAGGTACTGTAGCTGGATTTAATGATGCTGTAAAAACACAAATATTAGCATCAAAAATAGGAGGAAAATATATACTATCAAATTCTTTCAATAATTGAGCAGAAAATGTGGTTACTACACTAGCATTATTTTTAGCATAGCTTAATGAAGAATATCAAAGACACAATATCAGTACTCAACAAATAGCAACTCAAAGATTAATCCAAAAAAAATTTACACCATATAATATTCCAGAATCTTATGAAATTAGAATTAAATCACTTCTATATCTTCACAACAAATTGATTCAATACATAACAATTCACTTCCACTTTAATAATATAAACCCTATCCCTCTAGAACATATCAAAATATACAAAATGAAAATATAGGTAAATTAATACAATGGCTTACTGGAGAAACTTCAGAATTATATTTATCTTTTCTACCTGATTTACCCCAAAACCAAAAAATTTACAAAATCGATCTAAATCCCAAAAAGTCAAAATATATAAAGAAATAATTGATAATGTTAAAATAGAACTTATTGAAGAAGATAATAAACTATATAATCACATGGAAATAGATCTTACTATAGTTAATTGTACAAGAAAACTTGGTAGAAATATTTCTGTAAATACTTCTCGAGTTGTTAGAAAAAAGAAAGCACCTGTCAAAAAAAAGAGTTATTAAAAAAATTATTAAATCAAAGAAAAAATATATAAATTTGGTTATCTATGAAAAACCTATAGAAGAGGAAGATTTTAATAATGATTAAGAGGAAGTTTATAAGAAGATAGTCTATGAAGATAATAAAGATAATGAAGAGGAAGATGTGGAATATATATCAGCAAAATAAATAAGGTGATATGTATCGATTAATAACACCCTGAATATATATCAATGATAATCCCCCCTGCTGATTATTATCAATTCAGATAAAAATCGATATGTATTGGGGTTTATTGATTTTGGTTTAAAATTTTAAAAAATTGATTTGTATTGGGGTATATTGATTTCAATTTAAAATTTAAAATATTAATTTATAACGATATAATTAGTTTTTTATAATTAAAAAAAAACGATTTGTTTTTATTAAAAGCAAATTAATTTGTTTTCATATGATTACAAAAATTTATATTTTATTTCTAATTTAATCTCTATTATCTTCGTCAATACTAAATAACACACCTTGTTCTTCTTGTGAAAGTATTATCAAATTGTCTTGCTGCATTCTATTTGATTCTGATTCTTTTTGTTCTTGTTCTAAAGTTTCTTGTGATTGCTCTCGATTTAATGCATTTTCTAATTTATTATTTAAAATTTCTTTGGCAGAATTTAGGAAGGAACCACTATCATTAAAATCTCTCTATTTAATAAATATATTAATTATAAAGATTATATTTAAAATAATTATAATCTAAAAACTCTTTCCCGTAAAACCATCAGTTCTTAAAAATTGCCTTTTTTGGTAATTTTAAGAACATTTCTTTACAAAA
>CAJVPV010001905.1:0-14334 GCA_910591835.1 Acaulospora morrowiae | reverse complement strand
TTTTCCCCTTGCGTAGTTACTACAAGAGGGGGGGTGACACAATTTGGATTTATGGTTGTGACTGTAGAGGTTATCTGCAGGTTTTGATTCTGCTGGAAATCCGGAATCTTAATTTCATCCACTAGAGAAACAACATTATCATCTTCATAAATCGCATCTAGAGGCTTCGGCTAAAGATGTGTGAGTTGGGTCGGGGAAATTTATATTTTGTATGGATTCTCAACTTGTAATGGTTCTTTATGATTAAATAAATAAATGATACCAACCTGATTACAGAATTAAAAAAAAAAAAAACATATATTATATATATTGAATATTTATTAAAACTATAATTTTTGTTTTTTTAATGTTAGAGTGAGGTATTATTTATGATCTTTATTAATAGAATAAAAGTTTAACTTGTTACATAATTAATATTAAGATATGAATTATATTGCTATAGATATTAATCTACTATCCATTAAACAAATATATTATCTGAAAAATCCTTAAGCAAAAAAAACCTGAGGAACTATTTGTTGTGAAAAATAAAAAATAAAAAACATTTGGAGCAAGATTACTGGCATTGTAAAATATTTGGATGAGAAGAAAAAGAAGGAGAAAATTGAAACTTTTATTAAATGTGGTTCCTGAATACAATTAAATGTTTCAGTCAGATAATGGCATCACGCAAGCTACATATAACTTAATGGATTTGATTGTGTGATATTTTGTGATGTTGTTGTTGTTATGGGATTTGATCATGTTATGGTGTAAATAATAGGATAACTGGAATACATTCCAGATATTTATTATATTGTTTTGATAGAGTGTTGTGTATTGTGATTACCAGAACCTACACAGGATACTAATTATGCATTCTTCTAATCTGGTAAGTTGTTGTGTTGTTTTGGTATATGGAAATAATACAAATTATAATTGATATTTTATATGTTATAGATCATTTGATAAGGGTAAGCTGGTTATGATTTTTGTGTTGAAATTTGTGAACGAGGACTGGTAACTAGCCAGAAAATTATGTGAAATCTAGTACTAGTTATTATAAGTAGAAAACAAAAAAAACTCTAAAAAAACTAAAATACTGCCTCTTGAGAATAGGATTATTTTTGAGTTGAAGATGAAAAATGTGATTGTTTTATAGTAGTTATGTTTAGAGATAGCCTTTATATAGAAAATTTTCTTTTTATTCATCTTCTCTGTTCCAAGTTATTGTCCAATGCCATTATCAGTCATTAATCTTTTAGAGTAGACTCCATTGCTGAAAATCCCAAGTATACATATTACTGAAATTTGTAGATCCTTGACGCAATTGACGTAATTATTTGACGCAATTAATTGAGTCACTATTAAAATATATAAATAATTGAGTCATGACACAATTATTTTTGAGAATTTTGGGAATTAAGTCAACAATAAAATAATTTACGCCATATGTATAATCCCAGGGATCAATCTTATTCTTGAAACTTCCACTGCTTTAAATCAATTCTTTGATCTATGTTCCTTTTCAAAAAGACATATTCCGCTAGAAAAAGTTTCTTGAAAGAAAGAAGCTTTCTAAAAAGGCAATTTCCTATAGATGGAAATGTTGTATAAAAGAGTTTTTTTTTATTATTAAAACTATAATTATATAAGTCAAATATATAATATATTATAATAATATATTAAGTACTAATATATATTATAAAAATCTTTTGATTTTGGATTATTCAAATATATTATTTTTTAAAGATTTCAAATAAAAAATATTAGGATATCCAGTTATTTTATTAATTTTATAAAATAGATAAATAAATTAATAGATTAAATAATTTAAATTGATAATGAAATTTTTATTTTCTATATAATTTTATTTTCTATATAAGTTTAATTTCTAATATAAAGCTTATGTAATAAGATTATAATATATAAATTAATTATAGTTAATTTACAAATTAGTAATAATATTAGTATATATAAACTATTTAAATATATAATATCTAAATTTAATTTAATAAAAATTAAATATCAATTGCTTTTTACTTTTTTTAAAAATATATATATATATTTATATTGAAATAATAATTTAAAATATAGATTAACAACCTAACCAATTTCATAATAAAGCCATGTGTGTATCACACTTTAGCTCTTAAATATATATATATATATAGATTAACAATTCCTTTTAAATTAAAATATAAAATATTTTTAAATATTATTTATTTTTATTTTTATAATTACAATATATAAAAATATTAAATAATTAATATTATATTATAATAGTCTAATATACTTATTTATTTGTAAAAAAAATATAATTACTAAATTATATAAGTAATACATTAATTTTGATATTAAGAATTAACTTATTAATAAATATTTTGTTATTTAAAAAATATTTAATTTTAATATAGTATTATTAGTATTATTGGTTAATTAGAAATAATAATAATAATAAAATCAATAAAAATATATATTTAAAATTTGGTTTAACCTATCCAATATAAACAGCACCAGCTTTTTATAAAAAATTGTTGATTAGCTAAAGATTAAAAAAAAACAATAACCTTATGAATAAAGTTAAAGGATTTACCAAAATCGACAAGTCGATGACGATCTGCTGTAGGAAAACGATAAATTAAGGATCTACCCTTTCCTATTACTTTTAGAAAGAATAACAAGAAACCTTGCTTTTTCAACCGATAATGATATCAAATGTTTTATGAAAATGTCTGGCTTATCAAACATTCTTGCTGTCAAATTCAAGAGTACGGAGCGCATTGCGCTGACCACAGCTCTTAGGAATTATATTAGTTATTCATATGCCGAACACCCTGACGCGTACACAGACGATTTTCGAATTATTGATGATCTGAGAACGGACTGCCTTAATTTAGAGGTGCATCAGAACGCCCTGAATAGATTGTTAAAGTGGGTCATTATCTGATTACGGAGATTTAATATACGGGATCCTCATTCAAAAAAAAAAAACAACGATAATTTTGTTTACTCAGGTATTACGGACAATTAGTGTTCGTTGGATCAAAATTTCCGATCGATGTAGGTTTTCTAATTTGGTTGCATACCTTCTTCCATTTTACCAGTGATATGTTTACGGATTTATATTATACATTTAGGTGGACATAGAATTTCCTTGGTATTCAGCTTTCTCGGATGATAAAAGACCGAGTACGTTTCGTTTATCACATTGGTCAAAAAATCATGAATTCTGAGATAGAATCAATGTAATTATTCTATAATGATATACTATTCATGAAAAAAAAAAATTTTTTTTTTGTTAGCTGCACATCGAAATTTTTACTATGAGAAAGCATGCGTACTATTTAACATCGGTGCCATGTATAGTCAGCTTGGTATCTCAGAAAATAGGTCAACACCCGAAGGCGTTAAAAGGGCCTGTCAGCATTTTCAAGTAATATCTAAACATTATATTATTAATTTGTGTTTCTTAGAATGAGTGATTGATCAGAATCTCACTCCATTAGTTTGCGGCTGGATGCTTTAAACATTTGAACGAGACAATCATACCAGAAATGCGAATCGCGCCAACTTTAGATATGTCACCCGAGACCTTGGGTGTGCTTATTAACACAATGCTTGCGCAGGCTCAAGAATGTTTTTGGAAAAAGGCCGTTTATGGTATCAATCGGGATATTTTGCACTAGCGATTTTATAGTATATTACACAGCTATTAACTGTTATCTTATTTTAACAATGAAAATAATAACAAAAGAACAATTTAAGGATGGGACAGTGGCTAAGCTAGCAAGTCAGGTATCCGCTTATTATGATTCTGCTCATGAATTGACCACAAGCAACCCAGATGTTTCCAAGATGCTAGGACAAGTGAGATCGTATTTATTTCGTGAATTAATGCTTGGTACATCATTATTGACTTGAATATGGGATTTTAGAAGTGGGTTACACATTTGAAAGTGAAATCGTGGCATTTTATGGCGGCGGCAGAATTTCGAAAGTCTAGTGAATGTACTGGTCAAAATAAGTACGGCGAAGAAATTGCGAGATTGCAAGTGGCGGAAAGTTACGTGAAACGTAGTTTCGAACAAAGTAAACACTTGGGAGAAGCGGTCCTCAAGGACTTGGAGGTAATTGTTTCACGTTTCATTGTTTTTATTTTACTGAATTAATAATGAATTTTAATTTGCAATAGTCATTACGCAACGCGGTCTCATCGAATCTCAGTCGCGCAGTAAAAGACAACGATATCATTTATCTTAACACCGTTCCATCGGCTTCATCGCTGGTAACCATCAGTCGAGCAAACTTAGCAAAAGTCAGCATTCCACCCGAAGTTGAAGACCCTATTCCTTTAATGAATGAAACATCGATCTTGGGTATGCCCTTGTTCGCTAAGCTCGTTCCTTTTGCTGTCCATCAAGCCCATAGTGTGTATTCGGATCGCAAGAAACAGCTCGGGAATAAAATAATATTACAACTGCAAGAACTATCAAACGTTTGCAACAGGTACGTGATCAATCCTTAATATTGAATCAATGGTACGATGATAAATAGGTCAAAGTTAACCTGAGAACATTACAGCACTTTGCAATCGTTGAATCTTCCCGCCTCATTACATACACCCGAACAATCACTTCCATCATCATTGTTTGCAAACTCACAATATGCTCGTGGTGAAGGAGGATTGAACAGGTTGGAAGGCATGTTGGAGACTATTGATGAATGTTTTCCCAAAAACAGTAGGATTTTAGAGGAAGTACGTAATTTATTATATCTGGTTAGAATTGTCAATATTGTAATCAAAATTTGAGGAATAAATTTGTTCGTCATACACCAACCGGAATATAGTCGTTCAACATACTGGATGCGGAAGCAGGAGAGGATGAAGAATGGCAAAGTCAATTTGGAGAAAGATGGACGAGAGAATGTTCAGAGAATGGCAACAAAGGACTAGTAGATCAAGCGAATAGATATAAAGAGACTCTCGAGCGAGCTCGTGTGGGAGATAATACAGTTCGAGAAAAAATTGATAAATGGTCGGATTATATTAGATTACTGTGTGAAGACAAGGTGAATATTCAACACATTATTTTATATTTTCGAAGCGATTCTTTTACATTGTGCTTATAATTTTTATTAATAGGAAACATTGGTAAGTTCCATTCCTTCAGGTAACATGATATCAGGATCCACACTGGCAGGTCTTCAAGAAACCACGAATGAATTGCGGTCACAAGTAAACGAAGCCTATAAATTCATGAAAGATTGTCAAAATACGATACAAGAGGTGAAAAAAACTGCAGACTTGGATGATATTGGTAATTTCAAATGAATTAATAAAAAAAAAACGTAATTTGATCAACGGTCAAGTTCAACGAATAAATTTTATGAAATCAGGTCCAATCTTGCTTAAGGAAGCGGCAAAGATAACAGCTACCCATGGTACTGCGACAAAAATTGAACCAGCACAATTTGAAGATTTATTCAATGAGCAGATGAAGAGATATGATAAGTTTTTAGAATTGACGAATAAAGAATCAGAACGTCAAGAAAAAATTTTGAATAACGTTAGGGTACCGTAAAAAATTCCTTTCGTTTTTATTTTAAATTTTTATTATGCGCTAAGAATAATCTCTCGATGAACTTAGGAAAAATTCGATGAATTATCGGAAAAACGCAAGTTATCGTATAACCCTGAAAGAATGAAGATTTTAAAGAATCTTGAAAATGCCCATAGTAAATTTAAAGAAATCCTGACGAACTTAAAAGAGATCATAAATGTACTAAGGAGATATATCTTTAAACTTTCTCTTAGGAAGTTTGTAAATCGATTATTTAGATAATACTTTATTTGCTTTTATTTAGTTTTACCATGAATTCGAGGCTTCGTTGAATGAATTTAAGAAAAATTGTGAAGAATTTGCGGAAATTCGTCATGAAGACGGGGAGAAATATGTTAGGTGAGATCCGTGATAAATCAATTAGGACACATTGACGCTTATGTCTAATGGCGATCTTATTTTTGTGCTTTAAGTCGATTGACAGGTCATAAGGTCAATTCCAATATATCCCACGAGACATCATATGGTGGATCGCCTTATGCGAGCGAAGGAACATCTGTAAATTATAATTGGACACGAGGTACACCTGTATCTATCTCACAACAGGGAAGCAAACAACCGCAACCGCCGAAGATCTGGAATGAAACTATGGAAATAAAATTTAGAAATGATAATTTATAATATTCAATTGACTAAAAATCTTGATCTGAACCTAGATACATTATTTATATGTTAAATATTCTGATAGTACTATGTGTATATTGTTTCTTAAATATTAATGGTTCGTAAATAATACAATATTATTATTAATTAAATCTATTTGCTTTATTATTGATCTTACTGATTGTTATTTTTAACAATAGTAAGTATTTTATATTATTTTATTATTAATGACAAAGAAGCTTGAATTATTATTATTAATTATAGTTGATGATTCAATATTCTTTGTAAGGTATAAACAGATAAGTTCCATTTTTATATGTTTGAGCAAAGATGATGTTAAAATGCCGAGGAATTTGAAAATCATACAAGGTCTCGTCAGAAACTTTGAGAAGGTAAGGAAACGGGTCGTATTCTGTAACAATGCAAAAAAGTTGTTTGAAATCAAGGAAGAATATAGAAATGAAAAGAAATTCTGTTACGCAAGAGTCAGCTCGAAAAGGATCTCAACAGGCAATGCGCGTACCTCATGCAGAAATGCCCAGATCATGAATTCGAATGGTTGGCTCTGCAGATTTGTATACGAGTTTTGGCAATAACAGTACAAAGATCATGACACTAAGTTCGGATGTCAACGTTAATGGCATCTAATCTAATGAGCTTGCCGAGGAACTATCAGCCAAGAACCGAAACGATGAAGGAAGATTAAAAACACGTGATATACGGATTTACCCAACACTCGAAGAAAGTGTTTCACAACTGAAGGACTATGAGTAAAAGAGACCTAAGGAAGTACGTTCATAAGCGATCCGACAATTGATGGGCGCATACAAAACAAATTAAAGTTGCATGAAATAATTTCGAATGAAGTGCCGATCGAATACAAACCATCTCGATATTAGAATAGGAACATAGGGAAATACGCGTTCCTAAAGAATATTATCACCTCGGAACGACCACCCGATATCAATAATACGGTTAATGTAACTATGAACCACACATGGGTCATTTTTACTTGTGCGTTTCCGTTCCCTTAGATATCATTGATAACCAAGATGATGTTCATGAAAAGGTAATATCGCTCGATCCAGGTGTTGTCAAGACACATCATATTCTATTATAACCAAAAAAGCAGTGTCCGCTGCGCGTCATTTAAGATTAACATTTTTTAAAAAAATTATAATATTTATTTTTTAATTCACTTTGTATGTATTGTATAATTCGACAAATATTGATAATTGAATAAAATTTTTTGCTGGTATTACGATGTGAACATTTCGATTATTTTTGAAGTTTTTCAAGGTGCACAACTTGTAAAAAATTCTATCATTATTAAATAAAGATAAATCATTTTATAAGAAATATGATATTAGTACCGACAAAAGTTTATTGATAGAATTGGTATCGAATATAACGCCGGTGTTGAATCAAAATCGCGCATTAGAGATATTGAGATCCAGAAATTTTTTTATCTTACGTTTCTGGTTAGATCAATTTAATAAAGTTTTCTACTTATTAAAAATTCTTTTTATAATGGAAACATATAAAATTATTATAAAGTTTTAATTTGAAACAAATTAATACAAAAAAAAAAAATTTAATTGAAAAGAGTATCTAGAAAAATAAACTTGAATTTTGAAACTCTTGATTTTTTTAACTATATACAATATTTACTTGTTTTAATTGGATGCTATTATATTGCTTTTTAAATAAAATAAATATTTTAAATAATATAATTTTTATAGCTAGTTTTAATGCTAGATTATTAATAAGAATAGTTTTTTATTTTCTTTTATAAATAATTAAATTTATATTGAAATATTTAAAATAAATAAAAATTTTAAATTTAGATTTTTTTTCTAATTTGGAACCTTAATTAAGATGGTTTTCAAAATTAATTACAATACTATATATATTTAAAAAATTTTAAATTTATTTATTTGTTAATTATTCAAAACCATTATATAAAAACCAATAAATATATTGAATGAATCTTGAATTATATTGATATAAAATTTATATAACAATATTTTATAATATATGAAATTTAATTCAAACTTATTTATTTAAATCATAAATTTTGATTTTAAAGTTTTTTTTTTTTACAATATTAAATAAATATATATATAATTTGTAACTTTATAAATTTAAGTATATTGATAAACTTACAATTTTAATTAATAACAGATATGATATTTTATGTTAATAATAATCATTATGACAACAAAAACAATAATAATGATAAAATTGCATCATTCATACACCGTATTTTTTTAATTATCAAAATAATATACCAATATAACATAGAATGCTACAATAGGAATTGTTATAAAAAAATATTGTCTGAAAAGTCGAAAAATTCAAATAATAATTTAAAACAATTAAGGTAATTACTAAAAAAATGCATACAGTGTATATATGAGGTGATCGCATATTGATCAATTTCCATATATGATTCTTTTATATCGATAATCGGTACACATTATGTATAAAGTTTCGTATATTAATTAATGAATCAATTATTCGAGTTAGGAACTCGACAATGAAATAAAATTATTCGTTTCATACAAAACATTCTAATCCCCGCAACGTATCAGATTTTTCATTTATATCGAGTAAATTACCCCAAAAAAATCTTAACCAAAATGGTAATTTTATATTCATGCGCCGATTTGTGGTTAATTATAGATATTTTCTTACAAATTAACCGCTGAAGAATATGGTTTTGGTGTTTTTCAACGAGCGCAACATATATATATGTACCGTACATTAAAATTTATTAGTATTAAATACACTAAACCAGTTCCTAATTGATTTCATCACACAGGTCCGTAAATAGATAACCGTAAAGGTTAATACATATAACTTTCTATAGTAAATAAGTACATATTATGCCGACCATATTTATTATCCGTGACGAAAGAAACTGTCATCGTTATGGATCCCCGAAAGAACATCATTTTCTTGTATTTATATAAAAAGCATGCCTTCGAAAACTAGTCAATTTAGACGTATAAATTTATAATAGAAATGGACAGATACCTGAAATTATTTCCACCAACATACAATAAAAGACGAGAGAGCAAATTTTCTTGTGCAGCATTTGCCTTTGTCCAAATTTACATCACTATTAGCATATTATCAATAACATCACTAGTTCAAGCTGATAGCCCTCAGCCAAATTACAGTCTACCAGCGGCGGATATCCCTGGAATACCTTTAGGCAATAATGACAGTGATTCATATCCAAATACGGAATATGCAAAAATATTGGCTTATTCATTATACTTTTATGAGGCACAAAGAAGTGGAAAACTACCACCCGATAACAGAGTGCCGTGGTGAGTATTCAGCATAAATGTTGATTTAGAGAGTTTGCATTTTTCAATCTGCTAAAATTTCTTCCTCAGGAGACATGATTCAGCTTTACAAGATGGGCAAGATGTCGGGCTCAACCTAACCGGGGTTTGTATTGATGTTACTTAATATTGATTCTAGTTCCTAAAATGTTTAATCAGTTTGTTTTCTCAAAATTTATTAGGGTTACTATGATGCAGGTAGTAAATTGTATTGATAAAGTTCATCGCATTCATTAAATTTATAATTGAACAGAGATTCATCTATCATTTGTTTTCAGGTGATTACTTAAAATTCACTCTCCCATTGTCTTGGGTCATCACATCCCTATCTTGGGGCATCCTAGATTGGGGTAAGGGATATCAACTTGCCAATCAATCTCAATATGTTCACGACATGATTAAGTGGGGAACAGATTGGTTAATAAAGGCACACCCTGATCAGAATACATTATATGCAATGATTGGATTAGTAAGTGTAGATAATAATTATTGGGGACCGGATAACAAGTATGTCATATGAAGTATTGCTTGTTCTTTTGTTTATTCGTATATCTCAAGTATCCTTCTTTCTGATCGAATAGCATCCCTCTTCCACGTCCTTCGTTCAA
Source organism: Acaulospora morrowiae (assembly GCA_910591835.1). NCBI lineage: Eukaryota > Fungi > Glomeromycota > Glomeromycetes > Diversisporales > Acaulosporaceae > Acaulospora > Acaulospora morrowiae. The sequence goes on along the minus strand of CAJVPV010001905.1, from coordinate 4,164 downwards.
AGTAAACTCTTCAGCACACGGAACAGACGTCGCGGGCGAAACCGCAGCTGCATTTGCGGCATCGTCTTTAGTATTCCGAAATTTCTATAACGAGTCCTCTTATGCGGACATTCTTCTTTCACATGCAATAAATGCGTATGCGTTTGCTGAATCAACACCATTTGTTCTGTATCAGAATTCGATTCCTCAAGTTAAGGAGGCTTATGCTTCAACAAATTATGCAGATGAATTAGTGTGGGGTGCACTTTGGTTACATCGAGCAAATAACAACGGCACCTCTTATCTTAACAAGGCTATTGATTATTTTAACGCAAATTCTTTAGCCGGACAGAACAATATAGTAAATTGGGACGACAAAACAGGTGCTGTTTATGTATTACTCGCCCAGTTAGTTCAGCAATCTGGTCAGGATGCAAGTAAATGGAAAGCCGAAGCTGAAAGATATTTGGATGGGATAGTGACACAATCAACTGATTGTTCTCTCACCAAAGGTGGTCTTTTATGGTGTGGTGGTGATAGCACGTCTGCTTCCTTAAACCCGGCATTAAATGCCGCTTATTTATTATTAAACTATGCTCCTTACGCTACTTCACCCGATAAGGCTCAACGTTATAGGGATTTTGCCATATCACAAATTGATTATACACTAGGTAAAAATCCAATGCGTACACCGTATGTAATCGGCGTTCATCCTAATTCACCACAGAACCCACACCACGCCGGTGCAAGTGGCGGAATCGATATCACGAACCTAAATAATCCATCAGAAACTAAATATGTCTTGTATGGAGGTCTTGTTGGTGGTCCAGATAAGAAAGATAATTTTGACGACGATAGATCTGACTATTCTCAAACGGAGGTGTGTGTATTATCATATTATTTGCGCATACTTTTTAACATGATGTTCTTAATTATTAATTACTTCTTTTTTGAACAAGGTTGCTTTGGACTATAACGCACCCTTTCAAAATTTGATGGCATATCAAGTTATTAATTCACACATCGATCCTTATTATGTCAGTGTTCCACCTGGAAGACCAGCACCAAGAAAGGAGGGCCTCAGCACTGTTTTTATCGCGATCTTGGCGGTCGCTGGCTTGTTTACAATTGTTGCTGTCATTATTCTGTTTTCGGAACGCAAAAGAATCTCGAGCTGGTGGAAAGATCTTCGACTAAAACGAAGTCAAACTTGAGATGATCGCATTATAAAAGTATTCGCGTTGTAAGAAATTCTCAATATTGAAAATTGAATTTAATGTAATTTGCTAACCTTGATAGGAACTGTAGAAAAGATAGAAATTTGTATGAATTTAACTGTTGAGCCATGGAATATTGATCTAAAAGAAAATCGCTGTGTAAAATTTAAATATCAACTTTTTTTGCGAATATTACTGATTACCTATGAAAACAAATATACTGTACATATATAATTTTTATTAAATATTAAATAATCAAAAATATCTTAATGTTGGAAATTAAAAATATTCTAATTAAAGAATTTAACTTTATTTGTTAAATAAAAATATTTTATAAAAAATAATATTTGTCATTACAAATGTTAGCCATACGAATTTATACTTTTTTTAAATAAAGAATATTATTTTTAACTAATTAATTTCAGTATTACAAACATGTTATCAAACAAACAAATTTACAAAAATAATGATTAAACAAAACCTTTTTAGTAATCATATCAACTGATTATTAAAATTCCATTTACAATTACAGTATTGGTATTATAAATATCATTAATTACATTAAATTTATAATATCTATATTTTATAATAAATTTTAAAGTTTTTTTATTTCAATTATTTCAATTATTTATGAACTTTTTTTTTATTAAATTAAAACAAACACGGTATATTATTAAAAATTAACAGAATATTGTTATTATGAAATAAACAAAATTCGATAGTTTATGATTTGTATAAATTTATTAATTATTTTATTAATTATTTTATTTATTACTTTAATTTATTTAATTTATTTAATTAAATTAATTAAATTGTTATTATTTATCTTTTTGTAATAAATCAAAATTATAAATAATTTGTAATATAATATTTCTTATTCTAATTAAATATCAAATATAGTATTTATTTAAATATATAATATCAATTTTTTTAAAAAAAAATTATAAAAATTTTCTATAAATATAAATACTATATATACAGTATATGCAGTATATACACATTTAACAATATTTTTTTTTGAAATTTAAATAAATAACATCTATTATATTAATAAGTTATATATATTTTTGACAAATATTTAAATTATTATATTAGTTTATAAGTAAAATATGTTTAAATAAATATATTAATATACAATACAGAATATATAGTATATAAATAATTTTATTTGAACTTATTTTAATTTATTAATATAATTGATTTTTTTTTAAAATTAAATATAATATATATATGTAGTTTTTATTAATTAATAAAGATTATATATTACTTTATATAAATAGTTTACCTAAAAAAAACAAAAAAAAACTCTTTTCTATACATAACTTTTTTTCTAAAAAATTTTCTTTTATAATAATTTTTCTTCAAAATTAATGGACTTTTTTTTGCATATCAGTCATGTGCATTATTTAGAACAAATAGCATACAATTTTACAAATTTATTATTAAAAATTGTCTATATTCTTATTTATATGACTGATTTTTTTATATTATTAATACTTCGCTGATAAATACCTTTCCACTATTTTTTTAACCTCTACTTATGTGTATAATCATCTTTCAAATTCTCGATTAAGTGACAAAGTTTGCTGAAAGTCTATGAACACAAATGACAAAGATATGTATTTTCGTCTCCTAATTCCGAAGGCTTTGACTCTGACGGTTCCTGTAATTGAATTACAAATTACATGAATGAATCTATGGTATAAAAACAATAAAAATAACAATCACTTGTGAAATTATCTCTTTTACTTTCCATACTTTTAGCTTAAAACCTGGCAAAATATCATCTCCATCCAAGTCTCTCCAATCACAATAGTGACAAAAGACATTACTATTTATAAGGCTTTACTTGTAGACCCAAATCTTATCATTAATATGATCAATTAGCCAACTGAGCTTAACAAATATATTTGACACAAAATAAGAGTCTTTAAATTTGAAATCCAAATTTTTGAATTTCATACTATTTGTATTTTCTATATTATCAACCTCTATAACAAATATAGGGCTAAATGATAGGTCTCGAAAAGAGGTACCTTGCTTAACAGTTAGATTGCAATAAGTTTCTTTTGACATAAAGGTGACATCTAGTATTCTAATCTTTCTTATTTCGATTAGAAAGCCTCTCTGCGAACTAGTCACAACACCGTTTTGACCAGTTTGAATATTTCAATTATGAATTTGAATATAAATCTCTTCAACAGCAACTTCCTTAAAAATTGGTATTGGTGGCATGAGAACTAACTTTCCAGATTTATCAAGTTCAAAGTATTTGATGGAAACAAACTTGCTAGATTTATCAATCTTGATTTCCAAAAAACAATTTTTGAGCTAATCACTTATAATTTCAAACTCTTCAAGAGTATAAATGCAATTTAAGTCCAATTAATCCAAGTCCAAGTAATCAGTCTCCTTTGCAATTTCCTTACTTCTATCAATACTTACAGTTCTACTCACTGATGGAAATCTGGTACTTTTGAATATTATTTCTTATCAAAAATTAGAAATACTTGATTTTACCAATAGGATTAAACATTACCTAAAAATAAAAATCCTAATAACAAGGAGTCCTTATGACGTCAATCTAATAACCTGTTCCTATGAAAATTTTCACAAGGACAGAAGTAAATATACAGTATATATATGATAAAGCTTGACGTAGGTGGACTTTATTAAATTCTTAGGTATTTCAATAAACTACTAGATTGTAATCTTGATTCATGCTTACCCACTATTAAAGAAAATTTATGTTCCTGTATTTTGAGATATTACATATTTGATACATCAGAACTTAATTTCAAAATGGATAATACTGTGAATGTTTTTATTCATTGAACATATATATTGTCTCTCAAAAAGAACGCAACATCTGATCAGTGATCTTTAAATACTAAAATTTTAAGTAGGATAAATCAGATTATAATGAAATTTATACTATAGATAGAATATAAGTATGCTTAAATAATAT
>CAJVPV010001904.1:0-14339 GCA_910591835.1 Acaulospora morrowiae | reverse complement strand
TTTTCCCTGCTCAAGGGTTTTTTATCGGAAATATATTAAATCAGGTGGTAGGCTGACATGTATAGCAATGTATCTTATATCTTAATATTAATCATGTAACAATTATTATATTACTCTATTAATAAAGATCGTGAGAAATGTCTTACTTAACATTAAAATATATATATATATATTATAGATAATAAAAATAAAACAATAACATATTATAATAATTGAAATAAAAAAAATAAATATAAAACATAAATTTTGATTTTTAAAAATAATGATTTTATTTAAAATATGTTTCTTATTATCAATAATTATTTTATATTTAATATAAGTATTATTTTTAAATTTTTTGTCATTTTTTTTTATTTGTTAATTCTTTTACTTTAGGTTTTATTTCTTTTATATAATTTATTTAAATTTATTAATATTTATTATATATCTAATATTATCAGTATATTTTTATTTAATATAATATTAAAAAATCTTTTTATAAATATAATTGATTTTTTCAATATATTAAAAAATTATATTTAAAACTATATGTCAAGTCAATCAAATACAAGAAGAGATTGTGAAAAAAGTAAATTTGATTGGCAATACTGATCACATAAGGTTTTACTTTGTTAAAAACCTAGACTGCTAACCAGTGTGTCAGAAGCATGCAGTTAGTTATAAGCAACTTTATTATGAATATCTAACAATATCACTATTTCATATACCATTCAAGAAAAATGATTACAGAATTATATTCTTGTCTTATTCAGCTTCCAATTTTTTTTGCAATAAAAAGTCATGAATAGCTTATTTCTATCAAAAAATTGGTATAAGTTAATTATGTCATATTGATATCTGGGTTACTAATATGGATAAAATTGTTGACCCTTAATCATATTCTCTTTGGTTTTATAGTTACATAGGTCCAGATCACAATTTAAAACCCAAGTATTATACCACTCTCTATTATTATTACTTATGAAGCACATATACATAGTTTACAATATAACTAGTAGTTAAATATTTTTTATATTTTTTTTCTTTCTTTTTACTTGGGTTCTCAAAGATTCATATACTGTATGTCAACTTTATTTGTAATAGACTAGGATTAATCTACTTATTTTGTATTTAAAGATTATTAATATAATGATATAAAAATAAAAGTTTAATAAATATCTTATATTTAATATACATTTATAAAAAAAAAAAAACAAAAAATTATATTTAAACATTAATAAATATATAAATTTAAATGGAATTTTTATTATTTAATTTAAGAGAAATTAAATGAACTAGGAAAAATGTTTTTATATTATAAAAGCAAAATATAATATAAAAATCAATATAATATTTATTTTTAATTAATTAGTATCACAAGTTATAATATATAATATGATTTTTCTATATATAAAAAAGTGAAACCTAAATTATTACATATATTTATAATTAATTTGTTATTATTTTCTAGTTATAATTATTAATTTCATTTTATTATTTAATATCAAATAAGTTAATAAAAAAATTATTTAAAAAATTAAGTTTTTTATTATAAATCAATTTAATTGTTTTAGAATAATATTTGTTATATTCAAAATACATTTTTTTTATTATATCTGAATATTTTGTTTTTTTTAAAAAAAATATTTTCTATATTATTATATTATAATATTTTGTATTTATAAATTTATTAATTTAAATACAAAATTATTTATATTATATTTAATATAAAAATTTTATTTTTAATAAGTTTATATTATTTTTATTTAAAGTCCATAAAATTTATATTTTAAAAATACAGTTGATTTAAGAGCTTTAAGTCTTTAATTAATTTGTAAATTAATATATTATTAATAAAATTTTTTATAAAAATTTTTTATAATTTTTATATATATAAAAATCCTTAAAAATTTTGCAAAGATTATTAAAATCTTTGAGGTTTTTTGTTATAATATATAAAATAAATAAATAAATTTCTAAAAATTATTATATAAATTATATAATAATATTATTTCTTTAATTTTTTAAATAAAAATTTATATAATATTTCAACTGTCAATATTTTACTTCTATTTTTTAAAGTAAATTTGAATTTTTTATAGTTTTATAATATTATAATTTAAAAAATAAATAAATCTTAAATCTTATTATAGTTTTTTTTTTCAAAAAAATATTTAATAAATAAAAACATTATATAATAAAATTTTTTGTAATATATATTTAAAAATTATGTAGTAAATAATATTAATTATTTTTGATTAATCAATTTATAATTGTATAAAATTTTATATTTTACAATTAAATAAGCATATTTTTTTTACTATAAAGTATTCTTTTATTAAATAATTAATTATTTTTCTTGAAATTAAAAAATAATTTTTTTTAATTCTTTAATACAATTGTAACAAGTTAATTTAGATATTTTATTATTAAAATTAATTATCAATTTTATAATATTTTTGTCATATAATTTTATATAATAAGAAACTTTAATATAATTTGAAATTTTTATTAAAATATTATAATATAAATTAATATCTTCTATAATTTTGATTATTTAAAAATTTTAAGAATAAATTATTATAAATTATTATATTAGTTTTTTGAAAAATATTAATAATAATTACATTTGAATTTTTTAAAATTTTTTTATATATTATCACAAGTTAAAAAAAAATAATATTAATAATATTAAATTTATATAATAAAAAATGTTAATATAAAAAATTAATACACATTTTAGAAAATATTGTTTATATATAGAAATATCTATTAAATATTATTATAAACTATATTAATAATATTCATATATTAAAACTTATATATGTATATCAAAATAATTTCAAGTAATTAATATTACAAGAAAAGTTTATCAGATATATAATATAATTATGTAATTTATTATACAAATAATTAGATAAGTAAGAAGATATAAGAATAATAGACAAATATACAAGTTAAGTACTATTGTAAAAAGAAAGAAGTCATTGTGCTTTCACAATTATTTAAATAAACCTAAATCTTAATAATAAACTTTTATAGTATTATATATGTTATACATACCTCGAATGATATATATTTAATATACTATATATAATATAATATATATATTCTATTAAAAAGCAAAGTTGAAACCAATAAAAATTTTAGTAACTTTGATGACTTTAATAACAATATTTTAGAAGGTATTTTAAAGACTTAAAAATATGAAATTTAATAAACTTAATCTCTAAAAAAAATTAAAATATAAATATTATATCTTTATTTATTTATGCTGACATACAGTATATATATTAGATCAACAAAAAAAGTTTGTATGTTTAATTTATAGAGATCATCTAAATATGTATCTTAATCGACTTATAAATATGATGGACTACCCAAGTACAGTAAGGAATTGTGAGCTTTCAAACTTGGATTTTCATCAAATTTCAACATACCCAGGGTGGACATGTCCCTAATCGTCGTCTTCATTTGTGCGGGTGACTTGTTTTCCCGTGAGCTTATCATCAAAGCTATCACCCCAGCTACGTGTGGTGACGCCATACTTGTGCCTGACATCATTTTGACATTGTTATCTAACCACGTTGATGTTACGTTCTGTCCTTTAACCAGAAACAGTGGGTGGTTAACGTGGCGTGAGAAAAGAATTATAAATAGTTACGGGTAGTTTTTACCTGGGGCGAATAAATCAACACATGGACCTACATTGGAAAACTTAGCAATCGTATCGTTAATGTTGGTCGCTCCAACGGTGATAGCTTCGGGTGCAGATGCCGGAGAGAAAAAACACGAATTGGCACCAAAATAATTCCCTGCAGCTACTATAACATGAACACCAATCTCCGTTAATGCCTTTACAGCTGCATTTGCCGGCGGAAAATATTTGCCGGTTAACGAGAGGCTAGAATTAGAGAAATGACGATATTAATCTTTGCAGAAAGACGAGATAAATTTGGAATAGTATAAAGCATTTTAATTTACTTGACGATAGAGCTCTTTCTTGTGCCAATTTTATGTTGCTCACCAACCCAACTTAAGCCAGCAATGACGTCGCTCCAAGAGCCCGATCCAGTCTTTCCCAAAGCTTTGACCGCAATAACTCTTGACGCCTTGGCAACCCCATATTTCCTCCCTAATAATTATTCCAAGGGCGTTATAGCCGCTTCATTTTAAAGTCGCGATTATGTAAAGTTACCTGCAATCTGTCACACGAACGAAGGGAAAATAAAAATCAATGGTTTACAATTCAGTGAATGTTCTTTACAAAAAATTATTATAACTTACAATCCCCGCCACATGAGTGCCATGTCTATGAAAATCAGTAAAGGATAAGTGTAATGTTTAATGTCGTAAAATAATGATAACAAATCTATTGAACTAACCCATATTCATCAATATTTGATGAACCCTTGATGGTCGTTGTGCCCCACGACGCTCGCCCTTGAAAGTCTGTGTGGTTTATATTTATTCCACTGAAAAATATCTCATTTTTAATCTCAAAATCATGATATGGAGATCAATTGATAAAAAAAAAAACCATCTTACGTGTCTACAACAAAAATGTTCACTCTACGACCTCCAGATACGGGCGAAGCATATTTCCCGTCTAAAGGTAATTTCCTTTGATCTATGCGATCGAGATTCTATAATATGTGATGTATATTTAATAACATCTAAAGAAGAATACGCAGTAAAAAAACGAACGAACAATGACTTGCCCACGTCGGATTGTGTTGGGTTCTCTTTCCAAATTTCAAAGCATTAACTTCCTCATCCTCTTTATTATCTTTTTCCAAATACTTTTCAATATCAAAATTTTCATAAGCAACATTCTTAACCGAAACCTCGGAATCTAGGGATACATGATCGACTTCAGAACGTTTTGGTAGCTCGAGCTCAGCAAATTTTGGATCGAACAATCCGGCGTAAGCCCTGAAATTATCTCCAATTGCATATTCTCGTTCTATTACATCGAGCGTAACATTAGGGTCGGCTGCGGATGATACACTCGACGAACTGTGTACTTCGGAGATCCAAGATATATGGGTTTTATATACGGAATCCATCGACGGCGGCTGCAAAGATTCAGCAGATAGTGTGGGCGAGTCTGTGATTGGTGCATTTTTAAGAACCACGATATAACGTTGTTTCTCGCCCGATTGATGAATGGGTATGGATTCAACCACCGCCACCGTTTTAAATAAAAATGCGATGAAAAAAAGAGTGACATATATGGAAAGCATTATTGCACGTGACTATAATGCAAGTTTCGAAAGAGAAGAAAACCACTGACGTTCGGGGGGATTCATTTTTTTCTCGATGGTGCAGGAACAAAAGAGTTTTAATAGCTCTTTTTGGCCAATAAAATAGACTCTTTTTCACAAAATCCCGTATGAATGTATGTGTGGTTGTCTTTTTTTTAGTCTATTTAAAATTTCTCTTCGTAAAACTATGTTATAATGATTAACTACAATTGACGTATAGAATTTCTTTAGAACGCAAATATACTTTTTTAAAACTTAAAAATAGAGTATTAATTACCTCACTCGATAGTCAATTTAACGTTATTTCGTAGCTATGCATAATGATCCTGATCAATAATTTCGCGTCACAACATTCTGTTCGAGAAAAAACAATTTTTCGTTATCAACCGTTTACAGTATAAGTCAACATCAATTAATTTGTCTTTGTCCTTTGTTCTGATTTCATGTCAAAAAAATTTTGGAGGTAATTATCAAATATGATAGTAAGCTCCAAATTAATTTGTAAAGTACTTTTGACTACGAGAAAATACTGTATATTATTTTTCCCATCACTATAATAAATATTTTAGGTCATGCAAATTATAGCACTCTTTTAAAAAGATTAACTAAAATTGCTGTTGTGCAACAAACTGCAGACCATAGATATTTTAGGTCATACGGGATGCGTATTTGGAAACCAAAACTTTATCAAAAAATTTACAATCGAAAAATAGTTGAATCGAAGGATTCAAAGCTTTATGGATGAATTGACCTTGAGGAAATTTAATTATAGCGATTTCTTGGAATATTATATATGGCTTCTTCAAAAAATTAGTCGCGATTAAAAAGTTATAATTTTTGACGAAACTTCAGCAAATATATTTCTTAATGAGGTACAGTATTTGAACATTATACGTTTATATGTAGTTGTAACTATAGTACATAATAAATAATATTTAATGTAAAATATTCTGCGTAGCTTATGTTGCATTAAGATTTCTAAGAAAGGTAATGTGAGCGTGATTATTTTAAACGCGTATGTTTATACAAGAAGTTATGACCGATATAGAAAATTATACAGATCAGCAAAAACCAGAATACGTATCTTATGATTATTGAATATATTGACGGAACTTTGTGGAAACACCTTAAAGAGAATTTCAAATTGTTAAACTGGAATGATAAATTATAAATGAATAAACAGCTTACAAAAGTGATTAAGTATTGCACAAAAAAGACACTCGTAGGGATTTAGTAATTAAATTTAAAGTTAATATTTGCATAATAAGTATACTTTAAATTAATATATCTTTTTATTTTTAGCATTCTGGAATATTCTTATACGTAATTGTAATATAAGGCTTGTCGACTTGGCGCTGTCTAAGAAGTTCATGAAAGTGAAAATATTATTAGTAATAAAAATTTCACAATAGCTAGCAATATTGTTAAAGAATTTGAACTCTATAAATTAGAGGAATTACAGTATATCAACTTATTGTCGTTCAAAAAAAAAAAAACAAAGGGCTTGATGATTTGGGATTAACTATTTGTTTATAGAAGACTTCAGAACGGATTTTTAATTTATTAATAGATTATCAGGAAACCTCCAAAATGCATTGATTCTTAGAGTTCTTAAAACTCCTGGAATTGGAACCGCTGAAGAACACGAGAAAGTGTTGAAGGTGGTGATCGTCCGAGACAACGTCATCTTGGATCTTGTTGTGAGAGGAATAGGAACCACTTAAAACTATGATAAGGCATTTCAGCTGTACCTGAAATCACCCGAAATCTTCTGAGGTGGAAATCGTCAGGGACAATGTAATCTTGGGTGTTGCTACAAGAATGGGATTGGGACCACTCAATACTACGAGAAAGCATTTCATTTGCATCTGAAATCTGCTAAGGGTAGAAATATCAAAGGACAAAAAAAAATCTTGGACTTTGTTATCACCATTAAGAATAAGAAGAAAGCAAAATATTGGTTTGAAAAATATAGAAGTTAGATTCTACAGTGAATGCATACTTTTCACAGTATGATTTCATTTGATGCTATCAATAAAAAGTATTAACAAGTTAACTGATTATTTCCTTTCCTATTTCATTTATGAAAAATTTTAAGACTAGAAAATGGAAACTGTTAGAATCTGAAGCATTCTTTTTTTAAAACTAGAATTTAATTTTTTTCAATTATTAAATATATATTATATACTATATACAGTATGATACAAAAAATTTTGAAATTATTTATTTATTTATTACTCAAAAATTACTGCATAGAAATTAATAAAAAATATATCAAAATAAAGTTAAAAATTTAAAGATTTTATTAATATATAATTAATAATTAATTCTTTCATCATTATTTTCAATTATTAATTCATATATCTCATTTATTGAATTTATAAAATTATTTAAAATCTATTTGGAATTTTATTATATTTTTTATCATAAATTGTTCTAATTCTAAAATATTTTTTGGTAATTTTATTTCACTATTTCTTTTAGTGATAACCTAAAAGTTTTTAATGGAATTTAAATCTGGACTATTAGGTCAATTAATAATTTAAAAAAAATTTCATTTAAAAATGCTTTGGCAATTTTACTTGTATGTTTGGAATCATTATCTTGTTGAAAGCACCAATTGTTTTCAAGTAATTTATTAATTTTTTGTTTAATACTTTGATATTAATATTTGATAATTTAATTGTCCAAGTTCTTAAGAAAAGTCTTGAATTATGACATAAATATTGAACAATTGTTTTTGATTTATGTATTATAATCTTTTTAGGATAATTACTATCAGATTTTTTGAAATTGTTATCTTTTGAATATAATTTTTTGAGATTATAATAAATAATTGTCATGTTTATGCTAGTTTTGGAATATATTTCATATATAGAAGTAATTATATTATTTCACAGTATAATATAATTTGTCATTAAGTATTTTTTTTAGAAGATTAAGTTGTAAGAATAAATTTGTAACAAAAATAAAATAACAGATAATTTTAAGTACCTATATACTGTATATTGTTTGAATTATGTTATTTATATATTTAAAATTTCATATAAATTATTTTTGTTTTGAAAAAGTTATATACATTTATATTATATAAATAATATTTTAAAATTTTTGTACCATACTATATATTTATTTCTTTAATTAAACTTTTAAATTTATTTTTGTCCAAAGCAAGATATAGAACTTAAAAGAAAATAATAAACAGAAAAATAATCTTTTTCGTATTATAATATTAAATCTTATTAACTTATCAAATTTGTACTCTTTTCTTCTTACTTAGCCTTATAATACTTACTTTTACTTCTAAAATGCCATACTCTGTATTATTGATAACAATACAATAGTATTACAATGATTACATATTTAAAAAGATAATCAATTATCCAACTTATTATTTTTATTATTTTCATTATTTATTTTATCTATATATTAATATTAGTAAAATAAAAAAGAATAGATAAAATTTCATACTGCCTAATTTATCTTGCCTCAAATCCACAAACTTGTCAAAATTTTTTTTCTTGTAAACTTATTTGAATTTGCACTCAAAAGTACTACAAAGTCAAAGATTGTATTATAATTATGTTATTAACTCTGACTTATAATAAAGTAATAAATCAATTTTCTTAGTAATTAATTATTTGACAAGGAAAATCACATCTTTAAATAAAAAATATATAGATTATGTTTATCAAACATTTTTTGAAGAATAATCTATATAAATTCAAATAATATAGAGTTAGTATAGGATCAAATTTTATAACTCAAAAGGTAAAGTACTATAGTGATAATTATTTAGTCTAAATATATTACTATAGTTTGAATATTTAAAATATTTTTAATAAAACTTACACTAGTTAAAATCTGATTATTTGGCAGTATGTCACTCATCAATTATTTGATATACGATAAATAATTCATCAAGTATTTGTCAATAATTTGACAATTATTGCTAAATTGAATATGCTAAATTATTGACAAATTATTGATGAATGCTTGACGAATTATTTATTGTATGTCAAATAGTTGACAAGTGGCATACTGTTGAATAATCAGATTTCAACAAGTGTTATTATATAATCTGTGAGTCTAAAATTAATCTGACTTATTGCAGTACTAGGTTAAACTCGAATCCAATTAAATTTGATCTATTTATTTGTTAAAGATAATGTTTTATATAAGCTGAAATTATTATTAATTGTATTTAAGTATTATTATTATTTCAATTTTGCAATTAAAATATTAACATATATAATTTTCTTAGGGTTTAATCAAAGAATAAAAAATTAAATAAAAGGTTTATACAGGTACCATACTAATAAAAAACAAGGAAAAATTGATCTAAAAATATAAAAAATAAATCAATAAATCAATTTTAATTTTTCTAATAAATTTTTGTCTTATTGACCTATTATTTAATAAAAATTTGTTGAATGATAAATTTTTTATTATTGCTAATTTTATATTTATAAATGTCAGCTTTTTTTATTCAAAATTAGTATCTACATTGTAAGATTTTTTTTGGTTTGTTTTTTATTTGCCATATTGGGATATAAATCTTCAAATTTAAACAAAAAAACAGAACTGTACAGTATATTTAATCTCAATATATATGATAAGTACAAAGTATATACTAGTTGAAATTTGATTATTTGGCAGTATGTCACTTGTCAATTATTCAGCATACAATAAATAATTTGTCAAGCATTCATTAAACACTTATCAATAATTTGGCATATTCCAATTTGGCAATGATTACCAAATTGTTGAAGAATATTTGACAAATGCTTTATGAATTATTTATTGTATATTGAATGATTGACAAGTGGCATACTGCTGAATAATCAGATTTCAACTAGTGATAGCTGAAAAGCTAAAAAATAAAATATTTTAATATACATATTTTTATTACTTTATAATATTTTTTATAATTTTTCTAGTTCATTATATTAAAATTACTTTTTTTATAGAATTTGAACATAAAAAATACAATAGAAATTTTTAAATATAAATTAAGGAATAAAAATTTTGAATAAAAATTATTTTATTAGTCTAAAATAATTTATATTTAAATGTTTACTTAGTTTAAAAAAATATTTATTAAATAATAATAAAAACAAAAAATGTTCTTATTTTGTTCCATACAGTATATTTTTATATTATCAATTATGTAGATTAACAATATGTAAGCATGCACATATATCAGATAAACTTTATAAAGACTAAAAATTTTATTACCAGCTTTAAATTATCTAATATAGTATTTAGATTTTAATTACATTATTGTAAAAAATCCATAAAATATTGTTTTAAATAATTAATTCAAAATATTCAACAAGTTTTTTAATTCAATTTTTGCAAAACCAGATACTAATTACTATGTACTATTGAAATTTGTTAATTGTGTTTAACAAGTAATATTTTTAATGATAATTAAATCAGATGATTTTTTTAATATAATGTTTTTATTATTGTCTCCTTTTTTCAATCTTAGAGTTATTAAAAAGTCAAAAATTTTCTCTTTGTACATTTTAACTTTATCTAAAATATTAAGCGACTTAAACATAATATGTATTGAAAATTAATTAACCGATATATAGAAATAGTAATATTTTATAATCAGATATATTTAAATCCTAAACCTATTTTCTAATGACTTATAAAGTATTTTTGTTAGATTATTAACCTATATACTCGAGGTTTTTATTGTACTGTATTTACAAATATATATATATATCTCATATTAAGTTTAATACCAACTAAATTTTACTATAAGTGGAAATAATATAGATACTCTATACCATTTCTACTTAGTCTAGACCAAGACCAGTATGTAATCTGTCGTTGCTTGAGTGACTACTTATTTCCATTCACGTCATCATTTGATTGTAGAAATGACTGTATGCCCTAAGAAAGCTAAATTCGATACAACAATGTTTTATTCACTCATATGATTTTATGTCGACTTGACGTCCCTGATCAATTTTTATCGTAAATACCTGATTTGGGTTATGACTCTCATCTTCTATAATAACTTTAGAAACCTATATTCAATCAATATTTGTTATCATTATAAATGAAATACAAAAATAGTTAGGCTGGTTCATTCATTATCTGTGAACCGAGCGCGCCTGCATACTGTTTTTGTTCCCTCAAAAATAATTACCCATGTACGAACACATTACAATGGGCTTGACTCAACTATAAATACACACTTTCACAACTAAGGAATATTAAAAATGGCGTCCTTTCTTGCAATATTAGTCACCTTTCTCATGACTATTTCAACGGTTTTTGCCGTTACCGCTGTTGATTCTGCCCAGACAATAGTCTCACTCGATTCTTATAAATGTGTTAAAAATTTTGGTTACGGGCGTGTTATAATTCGTGGTTACTTTGAGGCCTATTGTGGAGCGCCTGGAGGTGCTATAGACAATACTTTTGTTCCTAGCTATACAAACGCTGTTAACGCAGGTTTTACATACATTGATGTGTATATGTTTCCATGTACTGGGACTGGTCCAAATATGTATCCGAGTGATCCAAAGAGATCTTGTTGTGGCACACCACCAACTCAGCAATGCCTAAATATAAAGTTCACCTGCAAATCTCCTCAAAATCAAGTTAATGAATTGGTACGATTGATTAACAACACTAAAATAAATGGAAACGAAAATATTATAGTTCGAACAGTTTGGCTTGATGTTGAATCAGGTTACAGTCCTGGTAGCTGGCCGAACCCTGATACAAATCGACAAATTTTACAACAATTCAGAGATGCATGGAAAAGTACTAAATGGAATTGGGGTATCTATACGGTATGTAATATTCACATTCCTTCATTACATAGAGAATTACGGTATTATACAGTATGTCACTAAACGTCATTGTACATCCAGAATAAGAATGAATGGGGAAAAATTACTGGCGATCCAAATTGGGTTTTGGATTCTAGTCTTCCACTATGGTGGGCTTACTATGATGGTATTATTGATTTGACAAAAAACTTCGTGCCTTTTGGTGGATGGAATAAACCTACAGGCAAACAGTGTAAGTAATTCATCTTAAATTTAATTCTTGATTTGTACTGAATCTTTGTATTTTTAAACAGATAAGGGAACAGACTATTTTTGTTGTTATTGCACGGACGGAACCTCGTGTAGCTTATGCAATCGTCCTTGTTGCAATGGCTTTGACAGAAGTATTTTCTAAATGTCAATTTCCTTTATTGGCTGTTATTTTCCGAAAAACATCCTTCCTATTCTCTTGAACTTCCGATAATGTCAACTTCATTATTTCTTCCGATAATAATCTCATTGGTCTTGTAATTAAGGTAAATTATGCAAGCCTGTCAATAATTTTTGAAATTTCAGTTTTGGAGTTATAGCAACACCAACAGAAATTTTTCAAGGAATATATTTTCCTATGTATGTTCTTTATCTATTATAATATATTTAAATAAGATACACAGTATATTATTTTCATCGATTTTCATTTGTTTCGTTACTTGAAAAGGCCAAAAAAATCACAGATATACACTTCACATATCGGCTTGAGTTATGTAAGCATAACATATGCTAATTGTAATCGATATGGATTTTATCTATGGTAAAAGATACGTTATATCGAAGTACAGTATATCGTATATGTTTGATTACATAGTGACTATAAGCTATACTTCATGTTCTTTATTCTGGAATGCGGTTATAATAGATTACTCGCATCCTGATAAAAAGGTTGTCTAGGTTGCATCAAAGTAATTGTGTCAACCTGGACAGATATGTTATAGAGGGATGGGTTTATTTTATGTTTAATTTGTTTTTCTATACTTGTTATATTTCCGTTTAAGTCGTCTAGGTAAAAATATAAAATACATAATATAAACATTATGTTGATAAATACAGAATAAGAGCAAAACAATCGAAATTTTACCTGGACAACCTGGATGGCTAGTCTAAGACCTTTTTTTTTCGACTCAAAAACATTATCTGGTTATTATTTTTCCGTCCAGGAATCAGTACAAGATAAATCTGTCTATGGAAAACTTCTAGAAGTAGCATGATCCACTTTGCGCCATCTTCTCCAGCTTCTTCCAATAATAGTAAGCTTTAACATGGCACTTATCTGATTGCAAATTACATAAACTATACTCGAAAGTAGTTAACTTACTGCATTCTAAATAAAAATACGTTGACGTCTTTTCCAATGAATAGCTCATCCTTCTTGTTGATAGCAAGGTCGACCACTGCCCTTTCCCTCATTGAAAAAATGTTGACAAAGATAAATACCCGTCATTATTAATTATATTTTGAAATTTATTAGTAATGCTACATTAGATAAAATTAATTAATTAATAATTCAAATTAGACCTTTTTCTCAGAACAATATAAAGTCAAAATATCCTTAATTATTATGAGTACAGTACCATCGAATGATTTTCCAACCGAAATCTCCATTCCTGATGAAAACTTGGGGGGGCGATGTAAAGATGCTTTTATATCCGAGAACATCGAGCTAGAGTCAGAACAGAATTTTGGCCAAAATTCAGAGGATAATGAGGCCTTATACTACAGGGCCCATTGCTAAAGCATGGCTGAATATTTGCTTAAATTCGTGATTATACTGTAGTGAGATCAAGAGAATTTCTCGGTACAGATTTTAAATATTGGGAGGCAATACCTACAGATCATGATGGTCATTAACTACACGAATTCATTAATTGCAATGACCCTCGTTCCGTTATCTATTTCGATTTTTCAGAGAAAATTTTGATAAAATAAAGCTCAAACTCACAGTGTCTAGAAATATACACAAATTGAAAGTCAAAACTTTAACATTGTTGGTGGTAGTAACAATATTCTCCTTTCTCAAAATATTACAAAGGCTACTATATTTACTGAACTTTTTCATAGAAAACTTTCAATATTTTACAAGCTGATGGTATTGCGAAAAAAAGGTTTTTTTCTTTATGAATACTTGGAACACCGAAATTCATAAAATAAATGAGATTATATGTATTAATTAAGAAAGTAATATTTCCAAAAGACAGAGGTGCCTTCGATTTTATGCTTATTCCTTCTCATTACGAGACAG
>CAJVPV010001903.1:0-14340 GCA_910591835.1 Acaulospora morrowiae | reverse complement strand
TGTACTAATTTGTACATCTCTAGGAACTTTAGCATACCACATTGGCCCTGTCCATCTAAAGTGCCTCCCTGCTACTAGTTCTTCGTCTTATCTTTCTCCTGAGGTAGAAACGATATATGATAATATAGAAACAAATAATATTAATATTAACAATTCCAATAACAAATAACAAATAATAAACCAATAAACTAATTAATATTATTATTCAATTATTCTTTTAAAACATATTTATGTTTTGCAAAATAGAATAATTATTAAATCTAAAAATAAGTAATTAATTTTTTTTCAGTCAATATAAAATCCATCAACTATTTCCCACTTGCACACAATTACCATTTTAGGAAACACAGTAAAAAGAAAGAGACATAAGTTCAAACAGAACTCTCAGAGGCACCTTGACCTCAACCAGGCCCAACTACAACTTAAATGAGCTTACCAAAGGCATGGCCAGCCGGAAAAGCAAAGAAACAACACCATACCCAGCACAAAAACCAGCAAAGAAACAATTACAAACTGAAGAAAAAAACAATAAAATGAAAGTTACAGAACAGGAACAAACTAAAAAGTTTCCAAAAACAACTACTAATCAAACCATCTACAGAAAAGAACAACAGGACAATGAGAATCATGACAAGGTTACAGAAGAGCTGAAGAACAACATACAAGAACCCAGGACACACGAACTTTGAAGTGATATCTACGAATAGGAGAACTCTAGCTCCCACACAGGAACAATCACAGAACCTTTTATTGAATAGGCAAGCATTCCCCAGGAAAAAGACAACCCATAGAGATGGGCAAGACTAGATGATTCTGACAAAAAAATGGAAACAGACCACCAAAATGCCACATGGAGTACTCAAGACAAAGGAAAACAACTGATGTACCAATGGAGCAAGCCAAGACCATGCTCTCCATTCGACAGAAGCATCAAATATGAATGTCAACAAAGCAAAGTAGGAATCGAAGCAAAAGTACTTTCTGGAGACACAATCAGAAAGAAAATTCAATACCTTACCAAAGCACTAGGCTGCCTTGAAGGTCTCATCACATCCACAGTAAAGGAAAAAAAGATGAAGAGCTAATCACTGCCACATTTGGAAACTACCATGTGGTAGCACAAGCATGTACCATAGACCTATCCAATCTGAAAAACACATATCTGGAGTTTATATCCATGTCCGATTCTCTCCAAAAAAGGAAAAACAGTATCAGAGTATGGGACATTCCCCTTAATGCAAAATTCATAGAAGTACAACAAACCTTTGCCAAATATAGGCAAATAACAAGCATCTCAATGAACACACAACAGATTTGACAAACAGCCACTATCACATACGAAAACAAGAGCAGCAAAGAGAAAATTACAGACATGTGAAGCATCCCCTTCAAGGCTGACATAGTCAAGGTGTTTGATGCACAGTGGAACCTAGCACAAATAAAGGAAAGAGGTCAAACTGCGACAAAGCTCACAAACCTCCCACTCAACACAACAGCCTTTGATCATCGCACCATCTGCCAACAAATTAAAGCAAAAACATGTTATATCCCATGTAGAGGATCATACCAAAGAAAGAGATTTGCAGTTATCAGTTTCAAAAACACAAATGATCTAAGCCATACAATACAACAAAACTTTACAATTAGAGAAACACAAATCACATAGACACAAATTGACATCAAGCTATGTGCCATATGCGACAGTGACACACATCTGGCAGCTACATGCCTAACCAAGGAAAGAAGAAACCACTGGTCAGAGTATAACAGGAAGCAGGCCACAAAGTTTGAAAAACTTTACAAAAAATTCAAACCAGCAAAAACACAGGAAATCAGAAAGCACATCTCATTCCATATAAAAAAAACTAGGCCAGACACATATGCAGCAGCAGTAAAACATCAAACCAGCACCAGCAGAAGAACAGACCACACAATTGAGAACACAGACATGAAAGCAGTACTCAAGCTCTTACAACAGATGCAATATGACATACAAGAAATAAAACAACAAATAACAGACATGGATAAAAGAATCACAAATTTGGAGTACTACAAAAATGATAATATTGGTGCCATGGAAACAGAAGAGACAAAAGTACAAGAGACCCCTAAAGAATCCACAAACCAAATCCAAACACCAGAAAACAAGACAACTGCAGCACAGGAAATTATAGATCTTCAAACATGCCAGAGACAAATTCATAAAACTATCAACAACACTAATCAAACAATAAACAACCTGTCCAATATAATTCACACTTTGATTCCTGGAGATACAAGAATCCCTATCACCAATTAATAATATGGATAATAACCAAAGCAATACAACAGATGCAGAAAGCATCACTAACAATCTCTCAATACTCTACGAATTGATTAACAACTATTCAGAAGAAGACACAAACACAAACAGCAACATCAATATTAAAAACAAATACACAACATTGCAAGTTACACTTGAACCTGAACACCAATATTAAAAACAAATATACAACATTGCAAGTCACACTTGAACCCAAACACCCACTACTATCACAGTCCACCCAAACCCACATTATACACAAAGAACAAGGAAGCAACAACAATATCCAATCAAGAACAAACACAAAGAAAAATAACTACCAAACCAAAACAGTCACAATCCAAACCAAAACAGAAAAGTACTAGAAACTGGAAACATGGAAGATTGTAATACACAATGTCAGAGGATTCAACAACCAGACAAAAAAAAACACATGAACAAAATACTGCACAGAGGAGAAGATAGATATAGCAGTACTGATAGAAACACAAATTACCTCAGACAGCTACAAATACTGGAAGATTACAGGGTATCACACAACCTGGAGCAATGACAACAAAGGAGCAGAAGTAGCAATCATAATCAAAGAAGATATTGTGAACCATATAGGCAAAATCGAATCCATACCAGGAAGAGGAATATGCATTGATCTAAACTTCAAAGGCCACAAACATATAAGCATAATTGGAATATACATATTAGCACAAAACAATGAGAACTATAAAAAAACAATTACCTAAAAATAAATTAAAAACTTTTTCCCATTTATCACCAAATTTTCTAATTAGGAAATATTTCTCAAAAAATAAAAAAAACTCATAAAGCTCTTTATCAAAACACTTTTAACTTCAAAAAACTACCACCAACAGGTATAACCTTGCAAGTACATTTATTTCATTAACTTATCAATTCATAGATACTATAAGAAAAAACCAAAAACTTGTTCTTTTCTTGCAAGAGAGGAAAACAAAAACCAAACTTCCTGATTCACAGTAAGGTCTCAGAAAACCAGCATCTCTACCACCACTACAGCCAATTGTATGCCAGGTTAAACACCTCCTCTAGATACTGTAGAAACTCAAGGAAGGCCAGATTTCATTCAATAAATCAGACAACCTTGTCACCTTCCTTGAGCTAAAAGGATGCCAGACTCCTCATCAACTATACAGAGATAAGAAAAAACCTTATCGTATATACTTTCAGGACATAAAAACCAAAATTAGCTTACCCCCTCCAAAATTAGTATGTCATGAACACGTAGTCAAAAGAACATTAACAAGTAAACAACATATACTTATCAGCAAAACACATCAACATGTATCATTATCAAATCACATCAATTTCAACCATAACAATACTAGTGGATAACCATATACTTTATTTACGAACAAACAGTCATATGTAAACAGCCACGTGTTTCAAATTAGTAAACAATATACCAATACCAAATATCTTTATGATCCAACACGAAACAAACAAACATGACCAAGCAAAATCCAATCACAATATCTAATAGCAACTCAAGTTCCCAAACAATCATAACAAATTCGAATAGCAATATACTTCTAGATGTTATCCTTATAGAGAGAACAAGATGTTATGTGTCAATAATATATCTGAATCAAGAAAAAGATATTATTATCACAGAACCTTTCAGAATCCCAATAACTTCCCTTCTTAACAACTACCCTTCCAAGTGACTTATCCCCACTACAAATCTTACTAGACCAGAGTCTCCAACATTCTCAATCTTTCAAATAGAGTTCACAATGTCAAAGGAAAACAACAGTCTTTATGTACAAGTGTCGACTCTCAAAGAGAAACCCATCCAACTACTGGACGAATTTCTAGACTTTCACAACTCACTTCAAAAGATCTTTATGGAAAACAGCCAACTAAGAAATCTAGTTCTTCAAAAGATCATGACAAAAGGATGGAATTACTTCAAGCACATTCCTTGGAATATAATTCAAGTTAACAAAACTCTAACCAAAAAGTCCAAAATATTTTCTCTTACAAGAATATATCAATTGAAAAGCACCATCTACTCAGCTATAGCAAGTGCATCCTTTCTTAGTGAAGCTTCAAAGATGCCAAACTTATATACAGAATCACAAGACAATTTTCTAATCATCAATACAACTACACAAACAAATACCGTGATCATCCAATCACAATCCAGTCCATATCAAACCAACCTCCAATCAAATTCCTCAGAAACACCCACCAATCACAAACAGTCCCCTATTAAAAAGTTATACAAAAACAACTCATCCATGTCTATAGACTTAAACTTTTCCATTCCAGAAGACATAGATATAGGAAACACTATAGGCTTATACATATTCCAGGAAAAAGAAAACAATCATGACAACCAATTACTAGACACTTCTGTCATGTCACAATCAATTACTATTTCTGGTCGGAACAAACCAAGTTTTATATTTTCATGGTCCCTTCACCTATTCTCAAAAGTGCCCAACCTCCCAGACAACAACAAGAACAAGAGCATCCGCAAAAAGAAGCATTTATAAAGGGAAGCTGAATACAGTATACAAGAGACTTTGGGTATACAAAGAAGACCTTATTCTTAAACACTCAGGAATAGAGGACTATGACATAACCATCAATTCCAATGATGATGAAGATAATCTAAACATTCTTGACAATCTTATCACCAAATATTATTGAATTGTTTAGTGGGTATCCAAACTCACCACAATTAGAAACAATTCAGAGGAACTTATTAAACTTCTATTAAATATCAATCAGCAATTTAAAGATGAGACTAGACAAAAACCTCATCTAGCTATCTTCATCAAAATAAAGGCTAGGGACAGAGACTTTTTTAACTTCAGCAAAACATTCGAACTTAGAGAAGACTATCAAAAAGAGTATGAAAAACTAGAAGGCCAATTCCAAAAAATCTATAGAAGCAAGCACAAAGTCATAGAACTTAATGGAGAAATCAGATCTAAAATAAAGTTGCTACTTAGCACCAGCTTGTTCATCACCTATCTAAGGTACATTAATATATTCGACCTTAGCCCTTATCTACTAGCACAAATCATGGAGTATGGGTGCAATTACCTCTGCTGACCTAGAGGAAACAGCAAGCTAGACTATCACGAATTTCTTCATGAAAGCAAAAAAATGTTTCAGAACAATCTTCCTGAGCTCCCCACTTCTTCAGACCTAATCCCCCCTCAAATAAAGGTTAAAATTCCTCACAGAATTTCCATCCTTGACAGAAGCACTATAGCAAGTGTTATAGGATCCCTCCTCTCCCTTTATAAATTCACCTTTCTTTCTGACTCCTACTTCATTACACTTTCAAACCTTTCCAATCACCCTCAAGATCTTCCGAAAGAAGTATCACATCTCTTTCTAGTTAGAAAAAGAAAAAATCTTAAAAACTTGAGAAACATGATTAGAAAACTCAAGAACTTTTTTATTATCTCCTCCAAAATCCCACTAACCTATTTTGACCTCCCACCTCTAAAAATACCACTTTCTTCAGCTTCCGATTAGCTAGATTTAGAGTTTACACATCTCTTTCTACTTGATACATCAGTAAACAGTGTTAGAGATGCCATTAAAACTCTTAGATCCAAGTATTATTTTGAACAGCTCTCTTCCAATTTCTTCAAATCTAGAAGACTTCTTCCAACCTTTCCATTAACTATTAATGAATACCGATTCAAACTAGAAATTCAAATTCCTATCACAAACTCTTATGATACTCAATTCTTAATCAAAATGTTAAGAACTGAGTTTCACTTCACACTTCCACTAGGTTCACTATGGGTAGATCCCAAGATTGCCCAAACAAACAAATCAAAGCTTCCAAGAAAAATAGAGGACATTAAATCAGACCTGAACATTAAACAGCTCTCTTACAGTAATACTCAACTTAAGGAAAAAATCAAAACTCTACACGAGTTCTATAAGTTTCAAAGGATTCCAGAGAATTGGTTCACTAATCCACGAGTCTTATTGCCTGAAGATCCACAGGAAATTAATAAAATCCTATCAAACAACAGCCTTATGACCCTCAAATTTTCTCTAGTTAACAATAATGCCCTTTCAACAATTATTTATTAACTCCACCAAATGTTTTTATTCATCAGATTACTCGACTTCCTTATTATTAAAGAGACACTTCCAGAACCAGAGTTTGATCTCTTTCTCTTCTTATGTTAAATAACATTAGTAGTAATCTCAGCGAGCATAACACAACAGTCAATTTTGACTCACTAAATGCTCAACATAATTCATTCATCTATAATATCACAAACACATCTATCAAAAACCTATCACAAAAATCTTCTAAACAACCTATCTTAAATCTTACAGACCAACCTTACAATATCAATAATACAAAAAACCTTATCACTCTCATCATCATTAACACCAAAGGTCTCAATGATTATATCAAACTCAAAGCTTTGATGAACACAACAAATAACAGATCTATTCTAATGTGTAACTGAAACAAAACTAAAAAAGGAAGATCACCATCCAAAGAATATCAATGGAAAATCAATAATCTATGGCAACTCCAACTATATAAAAATAGTACCATGTTTATCATTGGCAAAGATTTGTCACCACATATGTTCAAAATAGACAAGTCTCTGAATACTGCTCTTCAATTATTCTAAAGTTCAAAAACAGTATTAATATATTACTAACAGTAGTATATCTTCCACATGAGAAAAAAGAAAAAGACTCAACTATCAAACAACCAAATTGGCCATGTGTAACAAACTATATCATATAATCTTAGGAGATTTCAACTCCTATCCCAAAGACAGCCCATCAATCGAAGCAAAAACCTCTTCATATAAACAACTAGCCTACAAATATCTTAACAACTATATTGAAATTTGGACAACAATATGA
Source organism: Acaulospora morrowiae (assembly GCA_910591835.1). Taxonomy (NCBI): domain Eukaryota; kingdom Fungi; phylum Glomeromycota; class Glomeromycetes; order Diversisporales; family Acaulosporaceae; genus Acaulospora; species Acaulospora morrowiae. The sequence continues at coordinate 7,133 of CAJVPV010001903.1, read as the reverse complement.
TGGTAGAGCATTTACCCACATCATTAACAACAGTGTCTTATGAATAGATTAAGCATGGGTATCGAGAATTCTTGCCTCCAAAATAATAATCTGATATGAGGTTCAGGAAATGGATTCCATTTCAACCAACCACCATGCAATTTCAATAAAACTAGATTACTTTGAGTTCAGGAAAATCAAACCAGCCTTCAAGTTCAATATTAACAAAACCTCAAAAGAAAATGTCACAGAATTCACCAAAGAATTAGATCATTGGGTCAGTCTTCTATCATTATCAGATTGGAATATCTTCCATAGTATCTGCATCAATACCCTTAACAAACACATCAAGAAAACCAAAGTTAACCTTATCCAAAAAGATCATCGCACCAGTGTGGAAAAAAAACTCAAAAAACAAACCAAGAAAATCAACAAAACAATGGTACAACTCAAGAACAACCAGAGACCCTTATCCTCTCTGGACTAAGAGTTAATAACTCTGTACGAAGTCATTAACTACAGCTCCAATGTGTCAATTAAAGGTCTTCAAAAGCTGAAGAAACTATTAATCAAGAAAACTCTACTTCGGTCCCAACAAGAACTAGCTGAATAATTTCACCTAAGTTTGAAAAACATGGTAGAGAACTTCTATAGCAAACTGAAGAGTTATATCAAAAAAGCTCTTGGAACTTTCAAACCAAAAATCAATCTGTTCAAAATATACAAATCCAACAATCAATTGGAAGATAATCCAGATCTTATTCAAGAAACTATTAACAAATACTTCAAAAACATTTTACAATTCAGAGATTTCAAACTTAAGGATTTTCCTGAATGGAAAGAAGTCTATACTCCCAAACCAATTAATCAAGAAATATATAACAACCTTACGGATTCATATATTCCCTCAGATGTCAAAGAAGCCATTCGTAAGCTTTCAAAGAACAAAGCTTCAGGAAAATCTGGAGTCAACTATAACATCATCAAACTTATGGGGACAAAGCTATTGCATACATGATGACAGTATTCAATCATATTCTACAATCTATCTTCATATCCAAGCAGTAAAAACAAACTATCATCATGTTTATTTCAAAGAAAGTAGTATGGAGCCACAAGCTTGCTGACACTAGACCTATCTTGCTTGTTGACTTTATAAGGAAAATATTTACAGGACTGATTAATCAAAAATTAACCAAAATCCTTAAAGATAATAACATATTATCAGAATTTAATTGTGCGTCCAAGCAGATAATACCAACAATAAGGAATTTTGATTCACCTTCCTTAACATTGCCAAAGCATTTGACTCAGCTTCAATATCACATGCAATAAAAAGAAAACAAAAATAATCAACAATATTAAAGTAAAGCATGGCACTCAGAGCACCATCAGATTCGACAATCACCATGTCCAAATTCTTAAACCATATGAAAGTGTTAAGTACCTTGAAACATTAATCTCTCCCAGAAATTTTAACAAAGTTAACAGAAAAGTATTCTTGCAGACATTGTTACAGATAATTGAGGAGCTCACTAAACACAATTGGAAAGGAGAAATCAAGCAACAAATCAATGACTGGGTCATCATGGAAAAGTTCGAGTATTTTCTACTCTCCTTATTTCTCAACAAAATAACTTTTAACTTACTCCAAACCAAAATCAACAAACTGGTAAAGTCAGCATACAAGATTTCATCAAAATGCTCCAATGCAATTTTAGTCAGCCGCAGTGGCCTCAACTTGACAGTATTAGAAGAGAGGCAAAGAATCACTCTAATAGGAAACCTCATCTCCAAACTTTCCATCCCCTTTATTAGGAAGTATATAATACAAGATATCCAATCTATTCAAACAAAAGAAGCTATTTGGTTCTGTCCCATTTGCGACCCAGAGAAATTCAACCAGAAAAACTGGATTCTTTATGCTGCAAAATCAGCCAAGAACTTCAAAATTCAAATTTGTTCAGCAGAATGTCCATTTCATCTTGACAACACAGAAAACTTGATCGGATTTCTATTCACCAACATGCAGTCACAACTTAGAAAAACAGCAATTAGTATAACTAATGCTCTCAACATAAAGTTTATTAACTAATTGCTGAAGTACAATAATATCACTAAACTTTCCTGGTCACAGCTCGCTACATATACAGGAATAATTTGCTTGAGTTCAGAGTCCAATTGGTTCAAAACATTTGCAAATATTAAGAACTTGTCTGGAATCCACAGTCCAATACCAAATTCTAAAACAATATTCTGGTTCCTACATAACATTAATGCAGTTGTTAAAACTCGCAAAAGATATACCCTTATAGATGAAAGAACATCACTCAAAGAAAAGCATTTCATTATAGATCTTGACAATAATCTCACTAGATGTTCGAGTTGCCTAATCGGTACACCCTCCCATGGTTTTTGTTGGATATCATTTATGAGTACGTCTGCTTCCACACTATGGGTCTCTTTCAATCCTTTCAATAGATTGAAATACCATCTGTTCAACATAATAAACAAAATTGTCAACTTTCCACCAAATAATAAATACATTCTTCAAGAAGTTAATATCTCTGCTAGTCATTCTCTTCAATTATTATTACAAGACCTTGACCTACAACAATATTACCATATTCAATTCCACAAGAACAGTCTATTTATAAATGAGACTGAAATAAAACTACTCAACTTCTGCCTATCACCAGGCAATATTTTATTGGCAATCTTTGACATAGTACAGGGAATTCCAGCTCACTCACCATTGAAATTAGAAACAACAAAAAAATCCTTCAACCGGTACCTGAATATCCAAGAAGGATGGTTAAAATCAACTTCTCCTCATTGTCTCAGAGAATAAATTAGTATATACAACAAAAATTTATAGAGATTGTATATACCAAACCAAAATCCAAATCAAGATCAACCAGAACCATCCAGTAGAACAACTCTTTACTACACTTTTCAGAAAACCCCTAATTAATAATACTTGTTTGGGTAGCAGTATCAGATGGTGCAAGAAAATTTTTAGTATTACCAGAGACTATATGGTATGTGAAAGCTCCTCAGTTATCAAACATTTGAACAAACACATACTTCACATGGTCTAAAAGTTATCAACCAGTCTAATAAAATATTAGAAAACTCTATAATAACAAATACAGTATTTTAGTAGCCTTCAGAATCAAACTGCTCTCAAGAACTCTTTCAACCCATCTTACACTTCACCAGTTATATCCTAATCAATATCTAAATACTTTCTGTTAATGATGTGAACTTTGTATGAAAAACATTTAACATGTTTTCAAATGTGTGGAAGCATTATAAGTAGCTGAGCAAATTATCAAAACTATCAATTAAACCCTCTATCCAGATAATAATTATAAACTGATCTCACATATATGGCAAGTCATTGAGTTATCATGTGGAGTTACAGACAAAATCTTTTTGACCATAGACTCTACAAACTGGATCAAGGCAGCAACAGAATCTTTGTCCTTATTGTATAATCTAATTTGGAAACCATGTTGCTCTATAGCCAATACTTCACCTCTTACTGGAATCAAGTGGGACTATACCAAGATATATAACTTAGTCAATTCCACTAATCCAGAAACTAAAAACACCTCACAGGCCAAAGACATCTCCGATAATTTACAAGATAATATTATTATTGATCTATCTTCTACCATAGCTAACTTATTCATCCAATTTAAATATAATTATTCCAAATGTATTTATAGTCTAACAACTCTATCTATCAATTCTAATTTTACTACTATTTCTTCTAATGCTGAGTAGATATTTATAGCTGCTTGGTGCCATCCAGAAAATATATTGTTTTAAATTTTCTTTTCAATATTAGTCGTATGGTTACTATAGGCAAGCTAGCATTTAACTTATTGTACCAACATATAAGAAATATTGTTTCTTTTATGATGTATATTCTGCTATATACAAATTAAATAAAGAAATGATGTTTACCTACAAAAAAAAAAAAAAAAGATTTTTATATTATTAATAATTTAATTTTCTATATTGAATCAATAAAAAAAATTAATTTATATTTAAAAAGTTAAGCTATTTTTTAAAACTTTATATCAATAAGATATAAATTTTTTAAAAAGTAATTAGTAAAATTTAGTTAATAATAGTTTAATTTTTTTGTTATATAATTAATATATTTAATATATCTTTAAAAAAAATAATATTTTTTATTAAAATAAAACTCAATCTGGATTTATGGTAAATAATTTGTAAAGATGATTTGCAAATATTGATTCCATTAAACAAACAGGATCTTAATCCTAATTAATAAATAAGTAATATATTATCTTTATAAATCACATCTAAAGACTTCATATTACAAATGGATAAATTGGATCAAGAAAATTTATATATATAATCTTTATTTGTAATGGTTCATTTTAATTTAATAAATAAATGATATCAACCTGATTAAAGAAAAAAAAATAATATTTTTTAAATAAAATTATTTATATAATAATTCAGTAGATATTAAGATTATAATTTTTCTAATAAAATATTATAATATAATAATTATTTAAATAGAATTATAATAATTACTAGATAAAAAACTATATTATATATTTAAATATATAAACTAAATTGTACTTTATTTTAACTAGGACTTCAAACTGAATACCAAAATAATATTGACTTGATACTGAAGTAGTATTATTAGAAACCCTAATTTTAATCAATTCTAATAAATATATTAATATAAGACAAAGCTATCTTTAAGAAAATTATATATTATATATATCAAATATATAAACTATAGAAGACTCTTTAACAAGAAACAAAATATATAAAAATAGTATCTTACTTAATATTTGTATTTTTAAATTTGACAGCTAATATTAATTATTAAATCTTTGAAATATTTACTAAAAAATTTTAAAGTTATGTCTCACTTGATCACTTGATTTCTATATTTAATAATAAATATTAATCAAAGGACTTATTTATAAAACATTATTAAAAAGTATATATTTTCTATTATAATTTTTCTTACTTAAATAATTGTGTAAGCTAAATAAGAAGTTTATTAAATATTAATATTTATTATTTATAACTGATCTAATCAAAGCAAAAAAAACTTAAGAATATCTAAATTGGTTTCATTAATATACTTGTTTTTTTAAACTGAATTAGTAACTTTAAATAATTTAAACTAATGATAAAATTTTTATTCTCTAAATATATTTTTTTAAAAAATATAATATTATTTTAAAAGCATATATTATATAATTAAATAAAATAATAAATAGAGCATTAAATCATAGTCTGGCTAAGATGTGATACCAGTTTGTAAGGTTGTTATTGTTGTATTGTAGTAGTTATTCAATATAGTAAATATATTTTTTGGAAAGTTGTTTTGTGAATGTTAACTAGTTTGAATAGTATAAGAGGAATTAATAGATGGATATGTTTTTTCCTAGAAGTTTATATGAATAATTAGTTTTAGAACAAAATGAGATGTGGTTTTTGGTGAGTTGTGTTGTATAGGTTGTAATGTAAAGTTTGAGTATTTGTTAGTTTTGAAAAATACAATGGGGTTAATAATTTTGTGTTTGTATAGCAAAAATTTTCCATTTCTTGTTATGTTTTGTAGCAGAATTGGAAAGTAAGTATTGTAAGTTAGAAATTAAAACTTTAGACTATAGATCAGATATTGGTATCTTTTTTTTTTTTTTTAATCGTAAAAGGGCATTAGATGCAAAATTTATTAAGTATATGAATTGATACACAAATTATATCAAACATCTTTGTACAGGAATATGTGCAAATTAATGTTAATCTATCTACGATGCTAACTATTGCTATCTTTGTTACACTTGATGTAATTCAGATTGACTCTAGTGCTGGATGGTTAACGCCCTTCCAGAGCTGCAATGAGATCATGTGACTTGAGTATATTGCTTGAGTTAATATCTTGTGCGTCAATTGAGGAAACAATGAGATGGAACAAGTTTTGTCTACAGGTGGGAGTCACTGCATTCCTGGCTTTTTTATTCTGTGAATTGCTTTGTGGTTTGGTCCATCTGATTCCTAAGGCTATTGATGTGTTTGCGGTCGCTGATCTGAGAACCCATATTAGTATATACAGAAGTTTTAAGATACTGTTTATTATTTTGGCAAATTTCTTCTTTGATAGCTGGTTCTTGAGGTTTGTAATGCCACATGCCATTTTTTCTGATTGTAATTTTCTATTGAAGTCTAGGTTGGTTTTTGTCCCATCAGTTTTTTTGAGCAGTTTGCCGATCTTCGATTTCATTTTGAACTCAATCTTTTCGTATGCCTTACTATTCTTGTAGCATGTAAAGATGTGTTCTTGAGTTTCTGGTGCAATTAGACATCTTGGACAAAGGTTGTCTTGGTATATAGCTGGATATCTTTTGTGCAGGAGCTTTCTTGTTGAAAGAGTGCCACTTAGGATTTTACTTCTGAATGTTAGTAAAGAAGATAAGTTATACTTGTCTTTCTTAATTAACAGGTTATTTGCAAGAACGAGGCTTTGTATGGTTTCTACTTGTAGTGTAGTGTCCCATCTTTTTTTGACTGATGAGCTGTTAATAATGTCGATAAGCCTGTAGGTCTGCTGTGTTTTTTTGATCCATATTACTATGCTGTATCCCCATATGTCTTTGATTTGTGACCCTGTAATGTACTTGTTGGCTTCTATCAAGTTGTCTATACATATTACTGAATCATTTTCCTGTAAATTAGGATTTCTTTCTAGTTTGTTAAGTTGCAGCTTGATGTCTTTTGATCTTACTAGAGTTTTGACACAATCCACAAGGTAACTGTAGGCTGTTTTGACTTTTCGGTTGATGTAGTTTGATAGTGTTAAATTGGGAGTGATTGTTATATTGAGTGATACGTAAGTATCATTGTTCGCTGCTGCCAGAACTCCAATTGTAGCCAGCAAGATACTGATGTGCTTATTGTATTCAGAGTAGAAGGTAACTGTTGTATTATTCGCTTTTGCGATGATATACTCATTTTTGAGACTTAGGTCTGGTGACAAAGAAATAATCTGTCTTAAGAATTTGTTTGATGTCGATGAGCATTTCGTTGTTAATATAAGGCAGGGTGCTCGTTGGATCTGTTCTATTGATCTCTATGATAGGTGCGAG
>CAJVPV010001902.1:0-14346 GCA_910591835.1 Acaulospora morrowiae | reverse complement strand
TAGTTTATTTTTAATTAATTTTTTTTATTTGATAACTTGTATTTAAATATTTTAATATTATAGTCTTATTGATTAATATAGAAACTCATAATTCTTAATGATAATAATAGACTTGTTCATATTTTTTTTTAATCTATTATTTTTTTATTTCCTATTTTAAGTCATGCCTTGTGTTTTTTTTATATAGCTTATATGTTAATTCATTTGTTATTCAGTTATTTTTTTATAAATCTGTTAATATTTATATTTAATTTTTTATTATTTCATTATAATATATATTTTTTTTCTTTAATATATTAATTATTTATATTTAAAGTTTTAAACTAATATTGAAATAGTATTAAAATAATATTAACTTATAATAAATTTAGTATTAATTTGATATTGAAATAATATTATTAGAAATTCTATTTATACTTATAATATATATATATATTAAATTTTTTTTTGTTTTTATAAGTTCATATGCCTGTTTATTGTTTTTGTCTTATATGTATACTTTGATCTTTTTAAGAATTGTTTTTATTGTTTTGTCTTTTACTTTTTTCTAAATAAAAATTATATTAATTCGATTTTTCTTTTTTTTTATTTTTGTGAAAATTTAGATTACATTATATAAATTATATTTTTATTATCCATTGTTGTAATTTTTATTATATTTAAATTAAAATATATTAGTATTATTAGAATTGTTAATAATTCTATTTTAATTAATAAAAAAAAGTCTTTATATTTGTCTTTGATTTTTATTTCTTTTAATATATTTCAATATTGATAATTATACTTTTCACTTTTATTTTTATTTGATTATTTTTATTTTTTTTCAATGATTTATTTATATATGTTTTTGTAAACTTCTATTTTTTTTTGAATTTGTATGTGAATTTATTCCAATTCTTGTCTTATTTAATTTTACAATTTTTTTTTTTTGTAGATAAATATCATTTCTTTATTTGGTTTATATATGACAAGATATATATTATGAAAGAAATAATATTTTTATGTTATTTGATTTTATAGTTTAATATATTCAAATATATTATGTTTAATAAGTAAGTTTGTATTCATATTGTCAATTTCAATAATGATTTCTTTTTTTTGTATTTAATATTAAATTGTTTCAATTATGTATTTGTTTAATAAAGTTTGATAAAATTTGTATTTATAAGAAATTGTCTATTATTTGATTAAATAGTTTTGAATTGTTTTTTATTTTTTTTGATAGATAATATTGTTGTTTTTTTCAAATATATATTTCTGATATATTTGTTTTTTTTTTATATTCAAGCTATATTCTCTATATTTTTTAATTGAAAAATTATCACTTGAATTCACTTGTTAACTTTGTCTATATAGATGTTTTAATATATAATTATGATAATAAATTTATATAACTAAGTAAAATCATAAGTAAGAGAAATAAATTAACTTAAATAGATCTTATAATTATATAATTGAGTGTAAATTACTTAATAAAGTTATATGTGCTACTAGTAATTTTTATTTGAAAAAAAAATAGATTAATAAATACATGCTTAACAGTTTAATTAGAAGAAAAAAAAATCAAATAAATTAATAAATATAAACAATTAAAATTATTGTTTTAACAAAACCATATAAAAAAATATATATATGAGATGATAATAATTTTATTAAAAAATTTTAATCTTTTATATTTCAGTCAATTGTAAATTGTTTTTATTTTAATTATTTACGTAAAGAATTAATTAAAGAATTATTTTTGTTACATCTGAATAATTATCAAAAAAGATTCTTATTTATAAGAAGAAATATGAAATTATCCCAAATATTAGATGTGTTGTTTGAAGTTATATAGGCATTTTAAAAATTCTCAATAAAAATAAAAATATACTATTATATTATAATCAAAGTTAAGTAACAGTATGTTGATTGCACAATTTTTCGATCATATTATCCGAATGTTGTAATAACGATTATGTAACCTGACGCTAAACCTATTCTGATTCACGGTTTATTTTTTAAAAAAGGTGAGAATAAATTCGGAAAATCAACAGGGGTTTGCGCGTCGTTTTAAAAGAAAACATCAAAGTTGTCTCAAGGTGAATATCACGGTCATCCATGTTCACATACACAAACACAAACAACGATCAAGAAAGTACTGCATTACTTTATAGTAAAGGATCTCAAAATGTTCATACGTATATTACCGAATCAAGTTCGAAATTATTATATATATTAATATATACATTCTCGTCTACTATATACAACTGAGTCAGATCTCATTCGGTTTTTTCTACAATCTAATTATTAATTGATTACTAGTTTAATGCTACCCTATCTTTGCAATCGATTCACAGCAAAAAATAATGAGGAAATAAAGATTGCAGATGATTAAATAAGTTTTTATTATATACGTAAAGTGTATCTTTCACGAATTATAATTCCTATGGTATTAAAAAGAAAAGAAGAAAAGTACGTGGGTAAAATGAGTAACTTGAAAAGGAACAGTTCAGTAATCAAACGTGTTAAACATTCACCACGACTACCCACGTGATAATGTGTATTATTGGTAAAAGAATAATCCTCCACCGTTATTATCCCCACCAGTAACACCGATACTAGAATTTGTGACAATCGCGTTTCCCGAAGTAGGATAATGGTTGACAAGATTATTTTGATTGCCTGACAAAGCACCAGAGGGATTAATGAACTGTGAATAGTCTTGGTGTAAAATGTAAGGAGATTGTAATAATTGTTGATGCTGGGGATCGGCAGGGTGTTGATCTTGAGTAAGGTTTACTGGAGGATAGGTTGTTGAAGAGGAGCGGTTAGTCAAAGGTGATGCCTCCCTAATCATCAAGTCGTAACATGGTGTAGTGGAAATTGGTGGCCAAGGGCTACAAAGTAAAGGCGCGATACTATTGTTGGTTGTTGCTTGATTCACACCAGCGGAATATAAATTAGTGATCGATGGCTGTATGATTGACGAGGGTTGTGCGGAAATAATGTTGCCGGTAGCAGCATATTCTTGCTCGTCTTGAATATCGGATAAACCGTCACTGTTCGAATCATGATCGTGATTCCACACAAAAAATTTATCACCTTGATATAAGAAGCAATCATCCATGACAATATGTTTCAATGAACGCTTCTTCCTCTTGTTTTTCTTAGAGTTTCGATTTATCTTGGGCATTTTCTCGCTTTTAATGATATCTTCACTGGGTTGAATGTGACGAAGTTCCTCGAATGCCTCTGGCGGTAGTAGATTGTTTCCGCTCTCTAAATTCCACCGGAAAGTTACAAGAGGAAGCCAGATTTGATGCGAAAGAAATAAAAAAGAATGAATCCCTACCTGAAGTATCCTCGTAGATTATCATGTGTTGGTAGGTTCCATTGAACTTGATAGAAATAGTCTTTTTCAGCAGACCATTGTTCCTGAGCACAAAAGTTCCTTTGCTGCATTGGTGAACCTTTAATCCTTCGGCTTGCACTCGTTTTTGTAAGGATTCATCGATAGGTTCATCTCTTTTGACACTGCGGTCACGTGTGGCCAACTCTCGGTAAACCAAAAAATCCTTGATAATGCGACTTGGAGACCAAAGACTTGAGGTTCATCAATAAAACATGGTAAAAAGAATATCAATATAAATCTGCTTCTCGGAAGGTTTCAGAATGAAGCAGAAAACCGATAAAGGTATGCAATGGCTAACAAACCGTCCATCGGTCCATCGTTTAATGCTAGACTCGGTTTCATCGAACACGTACCTAACGAGAGAATATGATGGGCAATCACGTGATAAATTGGAAAAGTTGCCGCTGAAATGACAGAAAACTCACACTTGGCCACTACACAACTCCTCCTTTTCCTTTTCCAACAAGCGACGCTTAGTCATATGAAGAATTCCTTGTCTACATGCTTCTAAAAATTATAGAATTCACCAAATAGAATGCAAAAATTTATGTCCAACGTCTGATTCCAGAATTCGCGTGAACATGTTGGTAAATTGTATCCTTACCAAAAATTATCATTGCATCTTTGACCGTTTGGATTTTTCCTGAAGATAAAGGGGGGTCAAATTAGCTTTTTCATGTCATGACCATTTTTTGCTTACACAAAAATTATTCATTTTAATATTCGGGTATTAAAATAATAAAATAAGATAAAACCGAAAAAGTAACTCCAGACAATGAATTGACTCTAGAGTCATGCTTGTTTTAATGACCGCAACAATGAGCTTACCCCTAAACGTTTCCATTAGTTTTTTTTTTTTTTTTTTTTTTTTTTTTACGTAAACAAAAAAAAACGGGAAGAATAATGCAGAGTTTCACCAAACCACCCAATGTGAAGAAACCAAAAAGGCAAACTAAGAAAAGCCAAAAAACCAAAAAAAAACTCGCTGATTTTATAATTTTTTTTTTAAGGATAATAGTAAAGAAAGAAAAAAAAGGAAAACGCAAGGAAGGGTGGCGTTTTTACTATTCACACGCACACAATCACACTACTACGGAAGCTCACGAGTTAATATTTATATTTACTACATTTTTTTTTTAATATCCTCTGTTTGCAGTCACTTTCAATATCTAATAGTTATCAGCGCCAAATATATATGTGTGTATATGTATATGTGTAAAGAATTTATTGAAAAAAAAAAAAATTTTTTTTTTTGATATTTTACAATTCTACGTAAATAAAAAAAGATATATTAAAGATTACGCGTTAATATCGTAAAAAAAAAAAAAAAGGAGAGGGAAAAGAACCAAGTTTGATTTAATGCCTGAAGCGTCGTGGGTATGTAAGATTGCAAAAGTCGTATGATCATAAAGTATGACCACGGTCTTTTATTTCGTGATCAAATGTGCAAGGCGACGAGAAAGCTGCAATCTTTCTGACGAAGGGGACAAGGAAAGAGTAAGAGATATCCAGATACGAATGATGACTATATGAAAATTTGATTTTTATCATTATATTAGTCGAGACGGCGTGGTTTGTGGGATGTGTGGAGTTATCACTGATGACATCGGGCGTATTTAGTAGGCTACGTCAAGTATATCTTCATTTTTAATACATCAAAAACAAATGACCAAATTATGACGATAACGTTTTATGTATGATTAAATTATTGATAATGGTACCTATCATACTAAGAGGGAATAATTCTTTATTTTCTCGAAGAAAGAAAAAACGATTTATTTGAAAAAAACAATAAGATCAATAATTAATATATAATTTCTTGGGCAAAAAATTAATGACGCTTAAACATTTTCCTTATTAACTTTGAAACAATTATTGTCTTCGTAACGAGGATCTCTCTGATTTTCAAGCTTGTCTAGAAAATTTCCGAGACTCGATTTTTTGATCCGAGGATATCGTGGAATTCCGGGACCTTGGAATTCGGCGCAAAACGAATGTGTATCAAGCTCAGAGTCCTCACAAGAAACGAATAGTTTGATAAAAAACAAAATGAATTTATTTAAACTGAATGCTAGTTTCCAATAACATCACATCCTAGTGTGATAAATGGAATCACGAATTCTCGGAAACAGTGTTCTTGGACGCGTCTAATCAATCACCGCGTTTTTGACTTTAGGAAGCATGATTACTTCACGAACGAACTTGCTGAGTATTCACTGTAATCATGTGATCCTACTGATAAAACATCCAATAGTCTATTGACAAGTGATGATCGCATTATCAATTTTTTCAGATTCTTTTCCAAAGGAGAAATGCCGTACAATATAGCGTGAGTGATTTTCGGCGTAATACAGAATTTGTACGTATCAAAATGCGCGTGTGTTGACTTATTTTGGAATTTTTGTTTGCAACAAGGATGGTATCCGATTTCTTTTATCCAAACATGGGTGGCGTAGAGAGTCACTTGTATCAATTGTCGCAAAGATTAATTCAACGTGGTCATAAAGTACGAACCTGTTTCGTTCAGGAATTCTTGCATTTTATCCCTCGGCAATTTTTAATCGACAGTAATCCGTTCAACATTAGGTTATAATCATAACGCATTCTTACGGAAACCGTACCGGTGTTAGATACCTTGCCAATGGCCTAAAGGTTTACTATGTGCCTCATATGGTGATTTACTCGGAAGCAACTTTACCAACAGTATACGGGTTTTTCCCGATATTTCGGAACATTGTCATTCGTGAGAAGATCAATATTGTTCACGGTCATCAAGCGTTTTCGTCAATGTGTCACGAGGCAATATTGCATGCTCGCACGATGGGAATGAAAGCTTGCTTTACGGATCATAGTTTATTCGGATTTGCCGACGCGAGCAGCATTCTCATGAACAAAGCTCTGAAATTTACTCTGAGTGATATCGACCATGTTATATGCGTTAGTCATACTAGGTTAGTTTTTTCTTTTTTTTTTTTTTTAAAAAAAAAAATCGTTGTTGCCTAAAAACTATCTTCTTGTAATTGGAATAGTAAAGAGAATACCGTTCTTAGAGCAGCGTTGAATGCTCATATGGTTTCGGTGATTCCAAATGCAGTGGTGGCTTCTCAATTCAAACCAGATCCTAGTGCACCGGATAAAAATTTCAGTAACTGTCCTCTCCCTCCCCTTTTATTCGCGTTTCTGGACTGTTTCTGATTTCTAATGGATAATACCAAATCAATTTTTTAGTCACCATCGTAGTTGCGAGTAGGTTGGTGTATAGAAAAGGGATGGATTTGCTCGTGGCAGCCATACCAAGAATTTGCCAAATGAATCCAAAAGTTAGATTCATAATCGGTAACGTTACTTCATTGATCTATGGTGCATCCAAGTTTCTCATTGCCACTCTCCTAGTTATTCACATGGCATTTTCCGGTATAAAGGTGGAGATGGTCCGAAGCGAATCGATTTAGAACAAATGAGAGAAAAGTATTTACTTCATGATCGCGTTGAATTACTCGGACCCGTGATGCAACATGAAGTTAGAAATGTGCGTGAATTGTCACGGTATTATATTATTCTTTTGAGCTCACATTGTTCTCTAATAGTACCATTATCATCATTACTAGAATGAATGCTTTTGTTTTTTGTTTACTAGGTACTGATCAAAGGTCAAATATTTCTAAACACCAGCCTAACAGAGGCGTTTTGTATCGGAATAGTTGAAGCAGCCTGTTGTGGGTAGGTAAATTAGGTAAAATAGTAACCTACCAATTTTATTCTGCCAATCCTATTTATCACATGTGTATTCATTCATCTACTAGATTACTTGTTGTGAGCACAAAAGTTGGCGGTGTTCCTGAAGTACTTCCGAAGGAGATGATTATTTTTGCGAAGCCTGAGGAAGATGGTATCACGTCTTGGCACATGTTCCATGATTTTACGCATTGTTCTAATTATCACCTTTTCTTTTCCTCCTGACATAAAGATTTGGTCGATGCGGTCAAAGATGCCATAAGAATGATCACGTGTAAAGAAGTTTCTCCGGCTGAATTTCACGATCAAATCAAGGAGATGTATAGCTGGGTCAATGTCGCCGAGAGAACGGAGAAGGTGAGTACCGAACATTAAAGTTATATCATCTTCTTTCGGCTGACACGATCGTGTTCTTATAATGAATGAGGTCTACGATAAAATTTGGGAAATCAAGAATCCTCCGTTAATGGAAAGATTAAGAAGGTGATTTTGATTGTTCGATCATAACATTCAAGATCTATTGTTCATTCGAAATTATCTTATTTAACATTGTTATGTAAACTAGGTATTATGGATGTGGGGTATGGGCAGGTAAAATATTTTGCATAGTGATGGCAGTTGATTATTTATTTTGGAGATTTTTGGAGTGGTTGTTTCCAGAAGAGGGAATAGAGATAGCACCCTCCTTTCCATATCAAAAGTATAGAAAGGTGAGGTTCACAAAATCGTATTTCATTTAGCATTACCATATTGCCTGACACCGAATTTCGAAATATGGTCTCTCCTAAATTGATAGATGTGTCAAGTGGACGATAAGAAAAACGAAGAACGTGTATTAAATCAGTGAGATCTGAGCTATAGTTGTACAACTTAAATATGGAGTCTAGATTTATATATACACTTACCATGTATCAACAATTAATTAATTTAAAATGAGGTTACTTATCGAGACGATATTCGAATTGATCTTGACGCTCGATCTTTGTTATTTGAGTAAATCAACGTCCACATTATTATGCCGAACATTACATAGCATAATTTTCTTTTGCTAAAAATCAATTTTTAATAATTTTATGTGCTGTATATGGAAATAAATTATAAAGTTAATAATGAATTTTTTAATAATTATTATCGTTTTTAAAATAAATAAATAAAACATACAAATATTTTATCTTATCACAAATATCTTATATACATATTATTATTATTATCTGTGCCCAAGGACAAGTTTTTGGACATTAAGAAGCATCAGCATAATATACTGCGTCAACGTAAATACGGGAATGGGACTATCACGAGCTCCCCAAAATTATTTTTCCTTTGCTTTGATTACATAATTATCGGAATTTAGTCAAATCAAATTCAACCATGGTTTTTTTTTTTTTTTTGATGTCATTATCAACATAAAATCAAGTATAGCGAATTTTTATTTCATGTGTATATACATTTTTCATGAGAACGCATGTTAGGAACAGTGTCCAAACTGCCTCTGGCAATAGCATGTCTCGATTTTTTTTTTTTTTTTAAACCAAAATAAAATGTTATGTTATGTTAATGTTTTAAATTAAATGACACTGCAATGTTGCTACGTTCAATTTTCAAAACCAACTAACTGTCTCGTAAATCACATGACATGACCTACATTTCCAAAAGTATTATCTTGACTCAATCATCTCGCAGTTCAATAAACGGATAAAAATTTTCGGGCGTAGATGCGGACGAAGGATTACGGGAGCAAGCCAAAGGTTCGTATTCACCGCCGAAAAATGTTGATATCTTTTCATTAATGAATGGTTTCAACCTCCTCAATTCCTCTCGACATTCAAAATGCTTGGAACAATCGACCTGGTGTAGTTTCATCCAAGCATATGATGGCGGTTGAAAAGGAAAAGTACAAATGTCCTTGACGCACTCTTCGAAATTCGATCTCAAGTGTTCGGCTGTCAATGGAGGAAATCTTCTATCCACCGTGACGCAATACAATTTATTTAATCCCTCGACATACTGTTGTCTTTGTAACTTTAGCTTCTTCTGAGTGGTGCGAGACAGTCCCTGAAGATTTTTTGGCTCGTAGAAAAGTTGTTCGAAATTATCCAAAACCAATTTCGAGGATTCCTTATACACCGAGGAGATATGATAGAATTCGGCTAATTTCAATGCTTGCAATGGCTCTTCCTGATAGGATCGTTTGAGGAAGGCTACACAAGCAGACGTCAGAGATTCGACAATATATTTATCAGCCAATCTCAATAGGCTCGAGACGTTGTCCCAGCCGATTTCATAAAAGGTATTTGGATAAAGGAATGAAAGTAATTTTTCGAAATCTTGTGCTGAATCGTCTCTCAAGTCAATTCTTGGAATCGTTTTTCCGGTACTTGATATTACCACCAAATCCTCGGCAGATGGTTTTGCCGACATGAACATCTCCTTAAAGAATTGTGATGATAATTCCAAGATATTCCTATGCACTCTGAATGTTATCTTTTCCGCTACTAATTCAACATCTCCATCTGAATAAAAATGTGTCTCACTTTTTCTTGGTAAGTTTGAGCTTTCGGTTGACGTCATTGTGTGGCGTGCTAAAATTAGATTATGAAAAAAGCTCAACTTTTTAAAACTTCTAATAAAAAAGAAAGAGAAAATGAAAAAAAAAATATTTTTAATTTAGAGAAAAAGAATTTTTTAATTTGGAAAAAAGAAATTTTTTAATTTTGGAAAAAAAAGAAAAACTTTAATTTCGCATTTACCAACAGAATGAAAATTTTTTAAGGAAAAGGGTCAGCACGTTTATTTATAATACGTCGGTATGTATGTACATACGTAGATACGTAACATAATTACCAAGAAATGCGTTCCATGCATGAAGAATGTTTGTTATGCTACTTATGACACGTACGCACGTAAAAAATGGCACAACCCTAGAGAAACGACCTTGGCCCAAATGAATTTTCAACTTGCGCCAATCAACAATGAGTACACCTCAATGTCCTACCTTAAACCAGAACTGGGGTGACCTTATTGTTCTTCTTTTACTCATTTTGGAATATTCGACAATGAATGAAACCATCTACCAGGGGAAAACAGGTTTTCTCAATAATCCAGAAAGTTTTTTTGTGCTACTAATACAAATTAGAAAAACGATCATTTCGTCATCATTGAAAAGTTTGAGACACGGATTTTCCTTTATTGCGCAAAGAAACCATGAATAGACATCTATTTGTTATTTATTTCATTCAACCCAAAAGCAAATTCTTCGTCACGATCTTAATCATAATCACGTATCAAGATTGACGATCATAAAGAAAAAAAAAATTGAAATCATCGCCATGGACGATATTAAGAAGAAATTATGTAATTTCTATTTATTATCCTTTCATTGTTCTCTGGTTACTTCACACAGTGTTTAAAGAGGTAGCACCTGAGGTTAAGTAACCTTCAGAACAATGTATAGTCTTAGCATCATTATATTTTATGCAATTATTTATGACCCTTCGTTTTTTTTTTTTCCACGTGCTTTTTTTATTCTGTGGTCTGAAGTTTTTAAACATTTGTTTGCTGCAATGCTGTTTGATCGGCGGTTTTGGCTTTTCTTTACGTGATCGAATCGAAATTTTTTTCATATTTCCTTATTTATAGGTTTCAATGAAAACTATGAGTGACCTCAAGTCATTTTTTATATTTTTTATACAAGAATCTTCAACAAAAACCTTGAATCTGGGAAAATATAAAAAAACCGAACAATACCATTAGATAATTTGATACGACAGTTCAGTTCAGTCATTGTTGCTATCATATTATATTTGTGAACAAATCACATTTGACTCAAATATCTTTCAAAGGAATACGCACATACTTTAAAATATGCTGAAATACACAATTATTGAAGTTAGTACAATCAACCAAACAAAGTATCATCCAGTCTCGGACCGGGATTCTGCACTGATCACAAGGTTAGATCATTAGTTGGTGATCAGATAAAATGTTACGGTTAATCTTAGTTTAAGATGTGCGAAGGAAATTGAAATTCGCGAACGATTTCAAAATTACGTAAATCAGAAATCAGATGATTTTACGAACCATATCGGTCAATTGAATAATCAGGTGAGAAGATTCACTCGTGCGCAATATAATGTATTTGCACACTATTGAAAAACTGTCTGCGTATTATGATGATAAATAACAAAATAACGATGATATAAATATTTTCATAAATAAAAGTAAAATTCCTACTATAATTTTTATTTAAACTAATTATCATAATCAATAATTTTTAAGTTTAATATTTTTATTAAATATTAATAATCCATTAAAATAAAAATAATTTGATTTTCACTTATTTTTACGTGATGTAATTAAAATTCATACAATTATCAAATGAATCATCATCTATACTATTTGATACTTTCAATTAATTACGTGTTATAGTTACAGCGTTGATTATTAATTTTTTTAAATGTATTTATTAACACAAGTATTTGTAACATAAGTTTTAAATAAATAAATAATTTATTTATTTAATCAATTTAATTAACGGTTTTTTCAAAAAATTCGATATCATTAAAATTTTTCGAATTAAAAAAATAAAAATAAAATAAATAATTTAATTTAATCTTAAAAAAAAAATTTTTTTTAGCAATTATATTATATATACAATATCTATTATATTTTGTTATGAAAAAAATAAATAAATATTATATTTCATAATTTTAAAACTTATTTTTTAAAAAAAAACTCGTAATATTAAAAATATAGATATAATAATTGTTTTTTTATTTTAGTTATATTGTATATAAACATAATGTATTATAAAAAAGTTAAATTGATATAAAATATATTAAAATGAAAATTTAAAATATAATTACAATATTATAATAATATATATTATATTATATATTATATAAAAATGAATTTTGAAAAAATTTTTATTATTAAATTTAAAAATTCGATTTTTTTAAATATATCACAATATATACAATAAATAAATAAATTTTGTTTTAAATATTAATACAATTAAAATTAATTTTATAAAAAAATTAAAATCAAAAACTTATATTATATACAATATATATATTATAAATCAATTTTTATTAATTGATAAAATTTTATTATATAACAATTAAATTAACTAGTCTATTTCAAACTTTAATCATATTTGATTTAATTTACATTTGATTTATTTACAAATTTTTATTACAAAAAAATATTTTATTTTAAAAAAGTTTATATATAACAAAAATTCAATATATATATATTATTATTATTACATACAATAATAATAAAAATTTTAAAATTTTTTTATAAATTAATTATTAATTATATATCAAAAAAACTATAAATATCAAATATTTTTCTTTTTTATAACTAAATTTAAAATTATTCAAATATTATAAAATACTATAATAATATTATATCTAAATACAATAAAATAATTTTAACAAAAAATTTTTATCAATAATATTGTATATTGTATAAATTATAAATATAATTTTTAAAATTATATAGTCAAAATTTATTAAAATAACATGTGATTTTATATTTGCAATAATAAAATCAATTGTTTTTTTTTAAAAATTATAGTTTTAAATATAAAAATAATATACTGTATAGTTCTTTTAATTTCAAAACCAATAAATTATTATTTAAACCATATATTTAAAAAATCGGGTTTAATCTAATGAAGAAATGTTCAATGCTTACAGCATATAAATAAAGTAGTTCTTAATTCTCTTTACATATATATTTTTTAATTGTCTAAATTATTCTTTAATGTTAAATAACAATTGACAAATTTTTCTAAAAAACCTCTAAGGAATTTTTATTCTAACTTTGAATATTCTTTTGGAGAACGTTTTTACATGCCAAGCCTTTGTTTTTCTATATAACTAGCCTCAGTTACTTCAGGCTATAAAGCCATGATCCAATTATTCAGTAATAAATTTGTTGGTAAAAGAATGATTTATCGGTTCATTCAAAGCAAAAAATGCATCAGCTACTGAAGCTGATTTTGAAAGTGCAAGCTTACCTATCCAAATTGTAAAAAATATTTATTTGGTTCTTTCCCAGTATCACTACATTAAAGTTTTGCGGTTCGTAATCAAAAGCCTTTTTTAATTAAAATAATCATTCCCATACACCTAAGAAAAAAATGACTTCAAAACGATTCTTTGAAGTCAAAATGACTTAATCCTATTCTTCTATAAACCTAAAGAAAGCATTTCCAAAAGGAAACTCTGATAAAAAATATTTGGTGAATCATCATACGTCTAAATAAACAGCAACTCCAGAACGACTCTTTGGAGTTCAGAAAGGTTTGGTGCATCTGCCTCTCTAATAAACACTGGACGATCCAGCCCCCCCAAAAGCAATTCCTTATATTTCTTAAAAGCTGAGTCTGTGCAAGTTTTTTCAGCCTTAATATTTAATGTAGTTACTCGTTCTCTTTCCATTGTTGCCTCCACAATCTCTTCCTCTTTCTTGGAAATTGGAAAAAGTTGACAATCGTGAGATTGATTATTTTGTCCACAATCATTATTCGTTGACAGTGAAGGTGACTTTTTTGGAGAGCAATCAGTTATATGATGTTCTTCAGAATTCTCGACCTTAATAAGAGGTTCGGAAGATTGAAATTCAGGCAATTGTGGTTGCTGTAATTTCGGTTGCTGTTGCTGTAATTTCGGTTGTTGCGATTTCGGTTGCGGTTGTGATTTCGGTTGTGGTCGTGGTTGCGGTTGTGTTTGTAACTGTAATTGTTGTAATTGTGGCTGCGGTTGTAATTGTTGCGATTGTGGTTGCGGTTGTAATTGTAATTGTTGTAGTTGCGGTTGTGATTGTGGTTGCGGTCGTGATTGAATGGTTGGAGGTAGATTAAAAAGACTGCTGCTGCTATTCCTTCGGTCACGTTGAGGAGGATAATGAGGATAAGGATTATGATATTGTGAATAAAGATTTAAGTGATGATTTGCGTAATTTGCGTCGTAAGGTTCCAAATGATGTGGAGGTGGCAATGAATGGCCACGAACACCATGTTGAGGCCCATAGTTATCAGGATGTTGTGGATCATGGTGAAATGGAAGATTATGTGTATTTGTCCATCTTGAACTTTCTCCAAATCCTCCGTTATCCATCATAAAAGCGTTCTCCTCGAATTTATTATACCGATAATGCATATTATATTTTTTAATTGTCTAAATTATTCTTTAATGTTAAATAACAATTGA
>CAJVPV010001901.1:0-14348 GCA_910591835.1 Acaulospora morrowiae | reverse complement strand
TGTTTTAAATTAAACTTTATTTAATTATATATATAAATATAAATTAACTATTTATTACTATTAAATAAATCGAAGATTTCCGGAGGTTAATATATATATTTTTGCTCCAGAGACTTTTAACGATAACGGAGTTTCTTCGGAGGTCTATGCCCAAAGATTTGCGGAGATCTTCACCAAAAAAATTTCCTGATGTAGTTAGACTGCATGAAGATGGAACTTTTGATTTTTTTAATGTTCGCAGAATAGAAACAGATTGAAGCAAGAAAGGTTATATAAGGAAAAATTTCTGATCTAACTCCAATAAAAGTCTACAACCCTCCTGATATAGCAAACTCTGTAGTACAACATATTAATACAAAATAAAAAATCTTAGAAGAGATTATTGATATGGATATGAATGTATGATGTAAGTGATTCCTTAATATTATTCTTATATAGGAGTTATATCCTGCTTGATATTTATGTTCCTATATTTGATAGCTTAAGCTAATCAAATTCTCTTGAAATATCTATAAAAGATTCTGAAGTCATACTCCACTTGACAGTTATGCCCCTATATTTGATAGCTTGTGTTAATCAAGGACTGTAGTTTTTGAAGCATTTATTAGAAATTACATAATTATACTAAAAGTCTTTTGTGGCTGTATAAGCCGAAGTTATAATATGAAAAAATAATCTATTAAGTATTAATATGTGTTCTTAAAAGATGTCTTTCAAATAAAATTGAATTAACAGGTTAAACTAATGGCAGAACTTTTATTTCCTATATAATCCCACCTAATATATGGGCTTCACTTCTGATATAAAAGTTTATATATTTAGTTTATAAGGTGGATTGATTATAGTTAAGCTTATAGTTAATAGTAATATAAGATCATCTAGATATACAGTATGCCGCAAAAGTATTCGACCCCTATGACTTAGCAGATTAGTAAGGTAAGTAAACCTTTTTTTATTTTTATTTTTTTTGTCTATTTATACTCTGATCACTAATATATCGTATAATCCTCCTTTGCCTCGATTAATGATTCAATATAATTTTTCATACTTCGAACAAGATTCGCGAAGAGTTCGCTAGGCAAGTAATTCTATTCTCATATTAATTGTATTTTTAATCCTGTAAGACTTCTAATTTTTTTTTTGCTATTTTTATTTTTAGTAATCTCTAGACATTTTTGATTGAATTTTGGTCAGGTGACATCAATGGCCAAGATAGGACATCAATATCATTTTCCTCTTTCCAACGGATAACTTTTTTGGCATAGTGTTTGGGATCATTATCCTCCTGTAACACTCACTCTACCAAATCTCCTTTAAAAAGCGTATCAATAGATGGAAAAAGATTCCGCTCATATACTGTAATCATAAAATCAGCATTAAGGTTATGCTGAAAGCAGACCAGCTCTCCAAAGCTCGAAAACGAAAAACACCCCCACACATTGATCTTCAGCGGGTGCTTCACAGATCGAAATTGTTTTCTTCGCCCAGGAAACTGCCAGACCTTCTGTCCTGACTGATTTAGGCAGAATGTACTCTCATCTGAAAATATCACCGACTCCAATCAAAGCTTTTATAACTTTTTGCCCACTGTAGTCATTTTATTTTGTGATTGTTTGTAAGTAAAGGCTTAGAAAGTTTAGTCATTTATTTACCCTCACCTTCACGTAATCATTGCTGAATGGTGTCTACACTGAGGTCAACCTTTCTTTTTTTCATTTCCCATTGAATATCGACGGCAGTTATGTCAGTTTCTTTTTTTGCCAACTCCATGATTTTGAGATCTTGTTTTGCGGTCATAATGCAATTTCTACCAGGTTTTTGCTGGTCACTCAAATCTTTTGTTTCTTTCATCTTTGAACCCAATAACTTATTGTACTGTAGATTTACTGCAATGAACGTACTTTGCCGTAGCTTCAAGCCCAAGCTTCGAACCTTTCAGATGTAGGTGTAAAAAAACAATTTTGTATCGCTTGTGCACAGGAAGAGTTATTTTTGTGATGTGAAAATCAGCTATTATATAAAACCTGACACAAAAATCTTATTGTCTCAAAAACGTACGTATGATCAGCATTTGTGTTACTCTTTATTATCTGAAAATTTCAGAGTGCCACGTGCGATCTATAAAAGATTAAGAGGGTCAGATACTTTTGCGGCATACTGTATAGATTAGAATATTAAAATTCAATAAAAACCTGGCATCAAATACCCATTCATCTTAAAAAAAAAAAGTTAAATATAGTAATATAATAATTTTTATATTTGTTGCATCATATTGTAAGAGTGTGTAACGGCGAGTCAGTCGCTAACGGATAGTCGACTTCGCGTAACAGTCGTGCTAGACTCGCCGAATGATTTGGATAATGGTGAGGCGTTGGATTTGGCCAAGGTAAGTATTTTCTTTATTAAATTGTATCCTCCAACTCCCTTACATGATTACTTTTTGTCAGCTAATTTATATATTTTTCTCAAGAAAGGTTTCGAAACTTTTAGAAAGATTAAGAAAAGGTAAGAAATTCTCATATTTTCTCTCGCTAATTACATAATATGACACTCATTACATCATTATTACTCGTATGTTTCTGTCTGTTTCACTCTCTACTTCTTCGATGCGATACTGGGTCGATCGTCGGTCACGTGACCAGAATCGCGTTGCCCTGCATTTTCCTACCCTCTTACAATATAGTTAGAAATATCCTCCTTTTTTTTTAAGTAAATTAAATGGCGAATTGAATTTGCAAATAGCTAGGTCAACTAAGGTATTTGATGTTAGTTTCAGTGCACCAAAAAAGTCAGTAACTTTGATAGATTTGGAATTAAGTTTTAAAATGAAATCTTCAAGTTTTGATTTCTTTTTACTAATTAGAGGCTTGATGTATACACAGAAGAAAATATGTAACAGGTCTTCTGGATATGTATCACATCTTGGACAAAGGTTATTTGAATAGAGGGTGGAATAATATTTGTAAAGCTTGATTATGATTGGCAGCTGATTAGCGAAGAGCTTAGTCCTGAATGTTGATAGTACCTTATATTTTAATTGATCAGAACTTTTTAACTTGCTGTTTGCTTTAATAATAGTTTCCAATTCTTCCAGGAAAGAAGGCTTATAAGTGGCCAAGTTACTGAGGAGTATGTTAAATAAATTGGTGTAGTAGTTTATAAATTTAATCCAATAATTAACACTGGTAGCATGGGTGTTATTGATTAGTGGTGAGGATATAACTGTGAAGAAGAGGTATTGAGAGATTGGTAAACTGATCTTGGGAGTAATACCATAGAATAGTCAAGTTTTTTGTTGCTGCGATATTGTTGTATTCATTAATGAATCTGCTGAAGAGAGTTTTAACTAATCTGTTGATATAATTAGAAATTCTCAAATCAGGGATTTTAATAAGATAGATTTTAATGACTGATAAATTTTGGAGTATCAGTAAGAGTTTGATGGAGTACTGGCCAGAAAATATATCAGAAGTTGGAGTGAAGTGAGTATGTAAAAGAACAGGTTGGTTTCAATACTGTGATATTATTATCTTTTTTGTTATAGTGTAGATGTATAAAGATTAGTTGGGCAACTGAAAGAAATGGTAAGATTATTATTTGTGGAATTGTTTGTGAAATTGCTGAGAAGGAATCTATAAGCTCATAAGTATTGTTGAGAAGATAGTTTAAGTTGTAACATATAGTATGCCAAATTGATTTGAGACTATTTATATTTTTTTCTTTAAGACAGGGCTGGACCAGGCATAAGCAAGGAATTATCTTTTTGTTATTGAATTGATAATGTTTGCAGGGGCTCGTACTCGGGGCTCCATTTGTTGTTAAGGGAGAATAGTTTGGGGTCAAGTATTCTTTTGAAATAGTTAGAAATAATTGTTGTAAGTTCATCAGGATTATTATATAGTTAATTATCATCACCTAAGAGGATGGAAAGGTCAAGAGAAAGCTTTAAGTTGCCTAGGGCTCTTTTGAGAGCACTTTTTAGTTTGGTTCAAAATCTGTGATAATTTGATTCTATTTCTTTTTGCAGTTTTTGTATAATAATCTCATTTCGCCTGGATAGTTTTTCTTTAATCAAAATTTTAAAAAGTTTTTTAAAGTCCCTGATACTTGGAAAACCATCAATGATTTTACACAGTACTGTTGAGGCAATGATTGGAAGCTTAATAAGAGATCTGTTTTTTTGATTATTTTTCTTTTTATTTATTACTTTCTTTATGGCTTTAATGGCTCTGGTATAGTGTTTAAGTGGATCTATGTTTTGGATAGCTGATGTGTATTTTCTTTTCAGGATGTTATTGTTAAGGACATTTTTGATAATATTGTTTTTTATAAAGTCCCAGATAGGTGTATTATTAGCTATACACATAAATTCGATATCTTTCTGAAAGGCTTTGATATTTTCTGGACTGGCTTCTTTGAATTGATATACTTTGATATTGAAACAGACTATATTTGGCTTATATTTAAACCAATCAAGAATAATAGTCATTTGTTTGTAATCAAAAATTATAGCTGATTGTTTATAAACTTTGTATGAAAGTATTTTACTTATCAAATTGCTGGTGATCCAGATTTGATCAATTTTGAAAGTACTGTTATTTGTATTATGCATAAGTTGCCACTTCTTGTTCGTTACTTTAGCTATATCCACAAATTTGTAAAGGTAGCAATAGATATGTCTTTTGTATGCTGAAGTTTTGATATTTATGTGGGATATAGAGATGAGGTATATGTTAAAATCTCCTGCAATAATGATATGTTTGCTATGATGTTCTTTGATAAAATTTTTAAGGATTCTAATGGCTGTTTTCCTAAGATTAGAATTATAGAGAAGATAACAAGAGATAATTATTAAATCCATTCTTGATTTAAATTTTAAGTGGATGGCATATCAAAATTCATTTAAAGTGAAAGTTTTGAATATGTGGCTGATCAGGATTTTGATTAAAATTATAGCTATTCTATTGCTGATAGAATTATTGGGCAAACTTGTGATTATGGTTTTGTTGTTAAATGATTTAAAAAGTGGATTTAGCTTGATGATTTTTGCCTCAGAATAGCAAAAGATATGCCTTTTGCTTATTAAGGATTTGGTAATTTTGAATAGCTTGGCATTGTCATTAAGACCTCTGATATTAAGTGTAGAAATTGTAATAAGATTTTTAAGAGAAAATGATGGTATGGAGGAAGTGTTGTTAAGAAAAGTATATATAGGTGTTGGAAAGAAAAGTAGTATAGTTGTTATAGATAAAGGGGAGTATTATTAGCTAAGGTATATATAAGAGATTAACTTGAGTTAGTTAGTGTTAAGCTCATTTTAAAGAAGTTTAGATAGGAGAGTCAGATCTGGATCGGGTGACTCTGGTTCAACAATAAATTCTTCTGAAAGTTTTTCAAAGTAAAACAATTTTCTGAGAAGTTTAGGGAGGAATAGTTCGATGTTTTCAGATTTAAATACTTTTTTTGTGCTGGTAAGATTAAAAAGATCTAGCAATTGTGAAGAGATCCATTCTCTCAGGACTTCTCCTGTATAGTTATCTTTAATTTTTCTAATTGTTGCTTTAAAATCTGAATGATCTCTGTTAAGGTTGTTATTTGTGATTCCAAGCTCCTTCTTGACTAAAGAGAATTTGTTTGGCATGTTGGGTTTTTCAGATTGGATTAAACCTTCCTTGATCCAATCTGGATCCCAAAAAAGTTTAAAGAAAAACTTGCTTCTGGGTTGCTTAATAAATTCTTTGACCTTGTCTTAATTAATTATAGGCAGAATATTGCCATTGTTTTTGTTATATCAATGTGCTGGTGGCAGGGGTCTCTTGGTTTTAATAAAGTCTTGTGGTAACTTTTTGACTGCATAATTTTCATCCTTGAGAATTTGAACACTACTGAGAATTTTTCCAGATCGTTGTTCACTGGGAAGTATTGAGCAATGTATTTTAATAAGTCTGTATATAATAATGGAAGAGGGTACTTGGATGATAGTAAATTGAAATATGATTCCAGTAATTTATTAGAAACATAATAGTGGTCCCTTAGTTTGCCGGCTAATTCATATAAATTTCTCAGGTCAGCTCTGTTTTTGAGAGAAAAGATGTCTTGAACTTCCGCCTTAAGGTTGGCAAGGTTTTCTGGAAGATTGGGTCTTTATATAAAAAAGGAAGGAGGAAACAGATTAAAGTTGTAGTAGGCTCTAAAACACTCTGCCACCTCTCTAGTGAATTTTGGGGAGGTAATAGGGATGGCTTTTGATAATTTGATTTTAATTGTTGTAAGAACTTTGTCAAATATATTGGGAAGATTTGGGAGCTTCATTTTGATTAATTCTTCATACTTTTTATAGAGTTTTTGATAATCTACTTTTGGAAGTGAGGGGTCAAAAAAAAGTTGAATCTATATTCTAAGAGTTGGGTGACTTGCCAATATTTTAATTTTATGAGATCGGTTGACCTTAGATAAGTTGCAAAAAGGGCTTTGTTAATGATAACCCTGTTTTTTTTCTTGTTGATCTTGTAATATATCCAACATTATTTGCTTTTAAGTAATAGGTTTTAAACTCGTTCTCAATTTTTTCGTATTCCAGCTAGTATTGACCTTTAATTAGATCATTTTTGGTGAAGGTTCTAAAAAAATTTCTGTTTCTATATCCAATTTTGGAAAAGATAGCTTTCAACGATGATCTGGGTAGACCTTTGGGATCATCTCTGAATTTGATGAAAAGATTAAGAATAGACTTTGATGTCCTAGAGCATTTGATTATTTCATCACAATAGCTGAGGATTTTGGCTTGCTCATCTTTTGGGTTAGCATTTCAAATATTATTTATAATTGGTTCTCAGTTATGGCTAATAACACTGCCTTAGTTTCATCAGCCCAAGATGTGGGGTTGGTTGTGATTGATGAGTGTAGCTTAATTTGTGTGAAAGGTTCATTAATTTTTATTTCAATAGAGTTTTGTATATTGTTAAGAGTAGTAGGGCCATTATGCAGGGGGCCAGGAATTTATGCATGGTTTGTTTTATATTTATGCAGATATTGATTGCTATTGTCCAATGGTGATATGGATTCAGGAGGAGATGCAGGAATTGTTATGGGAAAAGAATTTATAGTATTGTTGTTGGTTATATTGTCATCGTCAATTATTTTCTCTGTTGGTACTGGAGTATTTGAAGGAGTAAAGGCATTTTGGTTTTTCTTTCCAAAGTAAAAGTTAAATTTTCTTTAGAAGTATTGATATTAAATTTATCCAAAAAGACAGTAGGCCATAGTTAAGACCAAGTTTAATAATTTCCTTTATTACAGTCAGGGAATATACTAAAAAAGGAAGCGAGTTCTAGAATGATCTGTGGACCAATTCTTGAAATTTGATTGGCTTAAACACTCTTTACGTCTACATTCTTTATGAAATTTCATTCTATTTTTGACCACGGTTAAAAACCATACAAACATATAGAAAAACACCTATACTTTTCATATTTGCCAATAATCAAAAATAATCAACTTGTTTCGAAAAAGTAAATGAAACGTGAAAATTATAGTTTTTGCATACATTAACATATTAAAATGAAATGAGAGAATATAATTTCACTAACTAAGTTATATTCAAACTTTTTTTTTGAACAGTGTCCGTTTACCAGAAACCAAAAGCAAAAGACCTTCCATGCGTCTTTGCAAGTTTAGTTGAAGCATATAGTAAAGTTGGATTGAGATTATGTGAAATGAAAGAACAACAAATGTGGCGGCATGCAAGTACCAAAAAAACAGCTGAGCAACTTGTACTCTTTCATAATTATATTCCTGAACTTGTTAATATACATTCTTCATTAAAGTCATTTGCGATTTGTGAAAGACATTATAACCAAATTATTGCTACTAATCAATTTTATCAACATTTTATAAATCGCAGTCAGGAAAATAAAATGATACAGCTCGATCGTAATGAAGATGAAATTACTCAGTTAGAAAATTATCAAAAATCTCAATCTATAACAGAACTGAACAATCAGATTATATGAATGCAGCAACACCTTAAGAATCAAAGCATTGAAATTGCAAAATTAAAGAAACAACTACAGAAGGCTTACGAAGATATGAACAAGCTTCGGAATTTGTATGAGGAAGAAAGTAAAAAGAATGAAATTCTTACTGAACAGTGGAATTTACGATTTGATAATCACTATAAACCTGTTGATGCAATCATTGAAATAGCTAACAAAGAACGCAAATCAGTATACGAAGATATGGAATCATTAATCTGAGATAATAACAGGTTCTTGATAGATAATATCATGATATATGAGCCACATGAATTGCTGAGTAAACGCAATCAAGTTATTGTTAAATTTATTGAAACTCTAACTCGAAACAACAACAATATTTCCTTAAGCCCGGAGAAACTTTTTAAGATTGTCATCGCGATTGATTCAATATATGATGCACGACATGGGAAATATGTATCAGAAATTCATCTTGCTGCATCGGCTGTCAAATATTCAATTACATGATCAAAAAAGGCTATCAACATCGATAATCATATTACAAGTGCAGGAAGCTATCATCAATTTCAAACCTGGCTAGAAGGATTATCAGACCGTGAAGATCCGTTACCCGAGGGCCTTTTGTTTCTTGTATTTGATAATAAACAACAGGGACAAAAAACCTATCTTGATCGTGGATTTAATACAATGGTTTACCATGTTGTTACGAGTTTCGTGGGTTTCAATATGGCATCACATAACAAAATTCAACATACTAATTCACCCTGGGCTTATTCTCTTGATAGATTATGATATGAAAAACTTTATGATATTAGCTCTGAAATGCAAGATGTCATCGACAAGGAATTATATAAATATGTTTTTGATATTCTTAT
Organism: Acaulospora morrowiae; assembly: GCA_910591835.1. Lineage (NCBI taxonomy): Eukaryota > Fungi > Glomeromycota > Glomeromycetes > Diversisporales > Acaulosporaceae > Acaulospora > Acaulospora morrowiae. The sequence continues at coordinate 5,479 of CAJVPV010001901.1, read as the reverse complement.
TTTATTATCTGATGAAAAATTATCCATAACTAATACTATTGATTCTATTATAGCAGATGCGGCAACAAATATTAACAGTATGAAAAAATGTTCTAACTGTAATCAACAGTATATTGAGAATAGAAAACAGGTATGTCCTACTTGCAGAATGCGATTGCCAACATTAACTGAAATACAGCGACAGAGAATGATTGGAGTTGAAATTAGCGAAACAGATCGATCAGCTAAGCCACTTATTTTTAAATCATATAGCGTTAATGACGATTCTTATACTGTATCCATTTCTAAGATTAGTCTAACTCAACCATTAGTAGTTACTGACCCAAAAGTCAAAATTCCAGAAATTTACATCCCTGATCCAATTGAAATTAATCCTAATTCAATAGCAAACGTCGAAAAAGTTCTTTTTCATATAGAAACAATATCAGGTGTTAAAGACGGAACCTGTAAGTGGATTGCAGTTACTTGTGATGGTATTCCATACCATCATGCTATCAAGTTGAAGGAAAAGTTTCCTTGGTTAGTTCTTATATCAGGACAATTGCATGAAGAAATGAATATGCTTCGAGCATATGTAGAGCTAAATTGGTAGGTTGACTTATTAATTGAGCGTAATAAATTTTGATGTATATTTATTTATATTTACTTTTTTTTTCTTTTTATGCTCTTTAGGGATATTGATTTAAAGCAATTTGCATTGTGTCAAGGGTATCGGACAGAAAACCAGCTTGCATTTTTCAAAAAATGTGCAGATTATCATAAGTCATGGGATTCTATTTATAACATATACCGTCAAGCAATCGCAATAGAACTGATATGGCCATACGTGAAAAGCCATACTAATCCATTAGTTGAAGGATATCTTTTATGGGCAAAAAATCAACAGGATCCACTTTACAAGATAAAATACGAACAGGTTCATTATTTCAAACTTGTCATATTACTGTTGTTTCGATAACATGCTAACTAATTTTTTAGATATTCATTTACCTTCAAGCAATAATCAACTATCGGAAAGCTATACGAACCAACAGCCCTTTTTTAAAGAGTGCTGCCAGAAGGATGTTCTCTCCTATTTGGTCTGTATGATGTCATCCTATTTATCGTTTAATAGAAGTTGCTGATGAAGTGCAATTAATGCAACTTTACTTAAATATACATAGAATCATAGAGGAAAACTATGTTGTTTCTAAATCAGGAATCTATGAACAGCATCAAGGGCTAGATGCTATTATGGAGGAGGTAAACAAAACCTTGAAAACATTAATACCTCCTGTGCCACAATATCGTCATTGAAAAACTGCAGCACGTAATTGTAAAAAGTTCTTTGAAGTAACAATTATTATTTCAATTATAAATTGTTATCATTTATTTTATGAATTTAACTAATATAGATAATTGATTTAGCTTCGAAGCAATCTGTTTAAAACGATTGAATACAATGATTCTGAGACGCTGGGACCAAGGACTCAACCAGAGTCAACTATAGAATGTCAAAGGTTTCGATCTTACTTGAGAAGACTCGAATTTTTAAATCCAGTGGATATGAGAACCGTTTGTCGAAGCCTAGGAGAAGAATACGAATTAAGTGAACATTTGAAAAATTTTATTTATTTAGCAAAACTTGCTCAACAAAATTTATTGATGAAGTATTTATTAACAAATCCCGTCCTCCTTTATTTAGACCAATTCCAATTACAAAAAAGGAAGCGGAAACTCAAGAAAGTGAAGAAAATATAAGTAAAGTGGAAATTTTGTTGAAAATTGGAACACTCCTTGAACAACTCGGTGAAAATGTCCAAAAGAAATATTCTGAACTAAAGTTAAAAAAGCGAAGTGAACTGTTAAATATTAAAAGACATAAAATACATGTTTAATTCAGATAATGGAATTGATAACGATAGTTGTTTAGAGAGTTTGGAAGCATAAATGATTTATACGTATAATTTTTTCGATTTTCAATAAATTATTATTATTCTGTAACACAAATCTAGAATAATCTTGATCGGCGTTCATTACTTATTAAGGTGCGATCACCAGTGACCAAATCCGGTATATCCCTTGACTGTATTACTTCAGTTCTGTCATCATCAGTAATTTGAAAAATATATTGTAAGTCAAAAAAAAAGTTAAGGTTATTTAGGAACATTGATTCAGGTAGCAATATGTTCACAAGTATTTGGATAGCTGAGATTCTTGTTCTTTGATGGTTTTTGAATAAGACATTAATGATTTGATGCTTTCAATTTCTTCTTGAATAGAGCAAACAGGTATAAGCCAAACTTTTGGACAATTTTCAAGCTTGGGAAGGTGGGCTAATTGAGCAGGTATGTTGGCAATAATTTTGTTGGTCTTCATGTTTTTGTAGATAATGACAGCTTAAGGATTGTAAATGTTGATAACAAGAATATCAAAAAGTATGTATTCATGATTTATAGATTAACTCTTGGAGGAAGAAAGCCCTCCAGAATTTTTAAGTTTTTTTTTTGACAAAGAAATTTTTGTTTCCTAATTAGACAATTTTTATTGAATGTAGTATTTAGCTAAAAGAGTTTTTTTTTTTTTTTTCAGGTAAAGAGTACTAATAGCACATGACTTTATTGAGTTATTTATATCCAATTACATAACTACAAGATTTATTTAAGTTAATCCACACTTCTACCTATAGCCTTATTCAGTTATATAGATTTATCTGTCCTGAAAGTGGATCCATATATCAGATGGAATCTTTAGGAGATAGAAATCCTACCACTAGTTTTAAACTATCTAACCTAATCTAGATCTTGGCGATTGTCGTTTAAAGCATGTACCTTTTAAGATTAATTAGAATACCCGAATAACCTGTTCAATACTTTTTGCCTGATTCCTTGGAGAAGGTACTGTACTTCTTGTCACCATCTGTGATTTTCAACTTTTCTTGTAGGGATCATCTTCTTTTAAGCAAGCACTGAATTGGAATAGTCTCAGGCTAGAATGTTCTTTATATTACGAAGTCTGCCATGCCAGGAGGGTTTGTGGGCTTTTATAGGAGTTAGACCAGAAGCCTTTCCTCGTGCAACTTTCCCTGCTTCGACCTATTTTTAGCCTGCAATCATCAGGAAAACCAGAAGTCCCATCTTTATACAGCCTAACTGAATTTGGTCAGGATCCGGATGTTTGGAGTATAATATTTGTAGGAAAATTGATAAATCCACAAATAAAAGATAAATTTTATGTGTTTTGCCCCTTGTGGGTATTGAACTAGGGACATGTATTTGGAGACCAGGGAGCATTACCCATTGTGCTATTGACCCACTGGTCTAAAGAGTTTTTTTTTTTTTACAAATAAGATATTTATTAAACATATAATATTTTTTATTGTTTTTAAGAAATTCTAAAAACATAATAAAACCTTTTTCACTATTTCATTATTTAACAAAATCATTAATCTTTTATAAGTACAAGCCTATAATAATTGCAAATAATTCATTGGATATAGATAATTATAAAGACTAGTTCAGAGGCAAGCCAGGCTTATGGCTTATAACATATATATGACTAGTAATCAGATATAATAAATCTATAGATATCTGACTGAAATTCCAATTTTTTCCTCAAAGTCAGGTAACAACCTTTCAAATACTCTTAGGAGACTATGGATATTCTGATGAGAAGAACATCTTTTATTATTGGATAGAAAGATATTGTCAACATCAATTTCTTAATAATCAAGGATTCCGACCTTTAGCCGAATAATACTAATAATTAAATTAAATCATATATACAGAGTCACATGACATCTGCCATATACATGTGGTAGAAATTGGTAGATCCTTGACACAATTTGATATAATTATTTGATGCAATTAATTGAGTCACTATTAAAACATATAAAATAATTGAATCAGATGCAATTATTTTTGAGAATTTTGGCAATCGAATTAATAGCAAAATAATTTACACCACATGTATAATCTGCCGATCCCGAAGCTCCAAAGTAATGCAAAACCAAACTTATAGTAATTATTAATTCTAACATAATAGACATAGAAATTATCATAATATATGTTATTAATTACTGTTTGATATAAAAGGGTAATAGGATATTATTAATATATTTGTTTAATATTATATTTCATTTATTATAGTATATTATTTCTTTTTCTTTATTATTTTATTAATTACATATACTGTATGATCTTCCAGAAAAACTACTAAGATTATATGTATATTATTCTTTATATATTTTTATTATATTTATTTATGTTGGGAAAACATATATTTAAAGGTTGTATTTTTCCTTTAATTATCTTTAGAGTTGTCTGCTTCACTTTTATATTTTTTAATTAATAATAAACTATTGATAATGACCATAAACTTTCCTTAAACTATTATATCAGAATTATATATCTCATAATATATTTCAGTTATATCACAAATATTCTATAGTATTAGATAACCTGATTGATTCAAAAGATTATTATTTTGACTTTTTTTTTAAAAAAATTATACTTTAATTGATTAATATAGAAATCTAATATATACAGTATATTGCAAAACTTTTTGAAATTTTATTTACATAATATAAATATAAATAATTTTTTAAAAACAAAAGTAATTCATGTGAAATTTTAAATATATAAACAATATATTCTAACAAATATATATATATCCTTAAAACTTCAATTTATTATTATTTTTATAAACAAACTCTTACAATATTATCTTTAAAAAAATATATATAATAACAAACTATATTATATTTATGGAATAATGAAATTACTTTTGCAAATGAAATATATTCCAGAATTGGCATAAATATATCAACAATATATTATAGTCTTAAAAAATTAAACTCTAAAGGTAATAATTCAAAAAAACTATGTAAAAATCATTCTAAAAAGATTATTTCTTATACATCAAAAAGCAAATTATCAATATTTACATCATAATCCAAGACTTTTTACAAGAACTTTAGTAATTAAATTATTAAATATTAATACCAAAGTGTCATATTCAACTATTTTAAAATATTTGACAAAAATAAGCTATAAAAATAACTTACCTTTGAAGACACCTATGCTTACTACTGCTTATAAAAAAACTTATATAACTTAAACAAAAAAATATCTTAGTGACAATTGGAAAAAAACCTTATTTTCTAATGAAATAGCATTTCAACTATTCAAAAACACAATTATTCAGTAATACAAAGGTGCAAGATCAATTAAAAAAATGTCTAAAGATTGTACAAAAATTTTTGTATAGGAAGGATTTTGTTCAAAAGAAAAAACTTTTTTTTTTGTTTTAAAGAAATTATGAATACAAAATTTCATATTAATATTTGCAAAAATATAATGAAAACAATTGGTACTTTTAATAAGATAATGATCCCAAGCATACTAGTAAAATTATTAAATAAAAATTTTTCTGAAATTATAGATTGATCTTTTAATAGTTCAGATTTAAATTCTATTGAAAACTTTTGATCTATTGTTAA
>CAJVPV010001900.1:0-14352 GCA_910591835.1 Acaulospora morrowiae | reverse complement strand
ATAGGTGTAGAAGCGAGGTTAACTTAAATGGACCTTAGTGTATCTGTAATTGGATATAAACTACTCAATAAAATGCACATGCACAAAGCATCTTTCATCCAAAAAAAAAAATAATAATAATAATAATAAAATAATAATAATAATTAAATAATATAATGGAATTAATTATTCTATTACAGTATATATAATAGTAGAAAGCTCATCAGTACTAAAAACATTTGACTCCTTCTATAGCTCTTAAGGCATCAAAATTATTAACAAATTTAATAAAGACTTGAAGAATATATGAAATAACAAATATAATGACCTAATTACCTTTTGTATCAAACTCATGTCAGGAACTCTTCTCACACAAAAAAATCTCCACTAACAATATCTGGATCAATATTCTGTTTTCTACTGTCCATGATGCAAACTCTGCACTAAAAATATATAACATATATTTAAATGTCCAATGGCTTCGAAAGAAGCTAATCAAATCATCAAACAAACAAACCTTATTCTCTACCTCAATGGTGACTCAAAACCGATAAATCACATATGGCAGGTTGTAAAGCTAGCATGTGGTATCACTAATGGTATCTTTTTACTTTTAGACTTTGACAAGTGGATACAAGTATTGACTGAAGCTCTAATGCAATTATATAACACCATATGGAAACCATAATGTGCTATAGCCAACACCTTTCCATAAAATGGTATAAAATGGAAAAACAAATCCTCCAGCAACATAATCAAAGACAATCAAACAACTTCCAAATCAAATTCACAAAAATCACTATCCATATAAGAGCCAATAACAACAATTAACCTACTTACCTTGATTACAGACGCCTATATTCAAAACAATTTCAATCTCTCTAAATGCATTACTAATCTAATCCAAAGCTATTCCAATCTTATTTCTCCCAACACTGAGTAGGTAAACATAGCTGCTTGGTACTGCCTGATAAGATATATTGTTTTAAATTTTATTTTCAATATTAGTCATATGGTTTCTGTAGGTAAGCTAATATTAAACTCATTATATTTACAAATAAGAAATGTTGTTTCTTTTACAATGTATACTTTTAATATACAAATTAAATAAAGAAATGATGTTTACCTATTAAAAAAAAAAAAAAAAAAATTATAATACTTTACAGTATAATATACATTTCTCTTTGCTAGGAAGAGTTACAGTAAATGCAAGACTTTGTAAGTGCAATCAATTTTCTATACTTATTGGTACCATCCAAGAATATAGAAAAAAGAATTTTAAAACCTATATTATGTTTTAAATAATGTTTAGCTACCTAGAAAAAAATAATTATCTAATTATATAAAGGTGTTACAGTCATCATATATAGATTTGCCTTCAAGTTATAATTAGAATTGATATACTTGCTTTTCAAATATAACTTGATATATAGCATGCAAAGTAAATGGTGATTTCATACTATGCTAAACTTAAACTATACCAAAGTAAAACCAGTTTTTTACCATTTGCACTTAATATTGACCCTTCATTTAAATTTATTACTAGAACTAAATACTGAAAGGCGATAATTTTTTTTATTACCAAAACAATTTTAATACAAAATTAATATTTCACCAACTATATCTAGCATTGATTTACTATTTTTGAACCTATTTCTAGAACTATAAGTTAGGAAGTAGCAATTAATTTTACTGTTAAAATAGTTTCGGGAAGTATATTTTGAATTTAGAGTAAGCTGAAATTAGAAAGTGGAAAAGGAGTTTGAATATAAAATAGAGATTTGTTATAGAGGATATTGTATGTATATTGGGATTGGTGTTTCTTAAAAGTGTTAATACTTAATCTTGTATAATGAGCCTACATTGTTAGAGGGATAAGTGAGAAACTTTTGTTATTGTCATTAGCTCGTGTTGCAGGGGTAACTAGAATTTTTAATCTTTACATATTATCCTATTAAGTTTTTTCATTTATCAGCATGACACCTGCAAACTAACTTAGCTCACTATTAGCTGCATTGATATTTGCTACTATATTCCTCTGGATACAGTAAGGCACAACTTCTTGGATACTTTTAAATAATAATAGTTATATACTAATTTCTTAAATGTATCTAGTCTAACCATCAACAAATAAACAATATCAGATTCCGTCCATGCCATCACAGGACAGAATAAATTATTAAGGAGGCATTAGCCCTCCAAAATTAGATAGTTACTTTCTTTTTCCTTGCTCAAAGGTTTTTTACCAGAAACATATCTAATATGGTGGTAGGCTGACATGTATAGCAATGTATCTCACATCTTAATATTAATCATGTAACAAATCTTACTTTATTAATAAAGATCGTGAGAAATGCCTCACTTAACAGTAAAAAAAATAAACAATATCAGATTTGATAATAATGATTATGTCAATCTTTTGAAAAGGTAAATCAACTATTTTTTTTCTGTAAGACTATGGAAAAGAGAAAAATTCTGAAGCCTATATCTTGAAAGAAGTTATTACTTCTAAATATGGTCTTGAAAAAAGAGAGCTAACTGGTCAAAGAAGTAATGTTATTAAAGTAGAGTTTATAAAAGAAAAAGAGACCTAGAAAGAAAATCTTTAGGAAAAAGGAAAAACTTAATTTTAATAAGAAAAAAGAAAAAAGAAAAGAAAGGATTGAAATATATAAAAGAGTATATAGAACAGAAAGATAAAATAGGAAAAGGAAATAAAAAGGTATGAGAAAAGGAAAATAAAAAAGAAAGGAAAAAAGAAAGTGAAAAAAAATAAACAACTCAAAAATTTCTTTAAAAAAAAATTTTCAAGTATAGAAGAGGAAGTAAGAAAGATTTTTTTTTTCTTCTTTAATTTTTTTATTTGTTTAGAATTTTATATTGATATTTATAATTCTTTTTGTTAGAAATAATTTTTTTTCTATTTTTCTATTATTTTATAAATTGATATTAAATTTTATTAACTTTTTTCTTTATTTTTATTGATATACTTTATAATCTATATTATATAAAACTTATCAAAAATATTTACTTATATTTTGTTTTTTTTTTTGAAATTTTTTACAAGTTATTAGATAATTTATTGTCTTTTTGTATTTAAAGTAAAAAAAATATTCAATGGTTATTAATAATTTTTAAATATTATAATTAACTAGATTATTTAAAGTTAATAGTTTATTATATATAAACTTGATTTTAAATATTCCATTTTTTTATTTGTTTAAATAAGATAATTAATAATTCTTTGCTACTATTATTAAGTCAGAAATCTTTTTAATTAATTTTGTTATAATTTATTATTTCTTCTTTTTATTGCTATTAAATTTTATTAAAAGATATTTATTGTACTAAAATTTTTTTTGTTATAGTTTTTGATAAATATTTTGCTTAAAATATCAATAGAAATATTATTTTACTCTAATATTATATTGAAATTATTGATAATAATGTTCTTTATTTGATTTTTAACTTTTCTTTTATTGTTTTAACTAATTGATTGGCTTTATTAGGACTCTTAATAATACCAGTTTGATATTTAAATTTACTATAAAATTATATAAGTAGGTCATAATCCATATATTAAATTTACTATAGATTGGTACATTTTGATACCAGTTTGATACCAATTTGGTACTTTTCAAAACCTTAGACTTGATTGTTTAATATATTTTTGTTATAAATTTAACATTTCAGTTGGATTTTATTTTTTAAAAATTGTGTTCATTAATCTTAATTACAGCTGCCAATTTGATATTTTCATTTGTTTTCTTAATAGTTTCTTGGAATGGAGTTTGTTTAACTTTGTAAAAGTATTAATACAGTTGGCACTATCTGTTTTAATTTCTATACTCTTATTTTTTGATATTGTTAATACTGCCAAGAGAATTGCTAATATAATATAATTAATATATTCTTATACATTTATTTATAATAATATAAATTAAATTTATTAAAAGAACAAAAAATCAACATATAAATTTTAAAATTAAAATTTTCTTTTTCTTAATTACAAAAAAATATAATAAAAAATTTTCATTTTAATTCAATAAATAGTTATCAAAAGTTATTTTATCCAGAGAAAACAATAAATATTTCTTTGGACATTGAGTTCCAATTTCAAGTTTTAATAAATATTTAAATCTAAAGGTTTTAATTTAAATTTGTCACAATATTAGTTTTGTAATTTCTCTTTTCTTTTTTTTTTCCATCCATTGAATGGAAATAAAATCCTTATAAAAAAGATTTTTTTGATCATTAACGAGTGAAAGCTGAATCAACCGGGTTTTATTAACATACTAACTGTAAAATATATCTATGAATAATGTTTACGTTTTAATAATGTAAATTAAATAATAATAAAAAACACATTTTAATGTTTTACAATTATTCACTTTATTTGATTAAATTTTGTTTCAAATATTATATTATTTTTTTTTTATTTTATAAAGTTAATTTAAAATTATCAAAAACATTTCTTTACTTGAAATATCTATTGTTAAATGAAATCTAAGATTTACAAATTCATCAATTGCTGAATATCATTGAACTATTAACATTTAATATATCCATAAATTCAATCATTATGCATAACTTTATAAAACCTTAACCGAGACCTCCCCAAACACCACGAATTCTACGAGCAAGTTGGATGTCTTTTTGCATTATAGTAACTCGTTTTGCATGAATTGCACATAAATTTCTTTTAATAAAAGTGTTAGTAAATGAATGAAAAAAATTAATGAACAAATATTAATCTGATAGTACATACGCATCCTCAAATAAGTGAACGAGATATGCTTCCGCGGCTATGAATAGGTATAAATCTTCATTAATCACTGAAATAATATAGACCATTGACATTCAAATAAATCACCTTCTTGAAGCGCTAGGATTGCAGTGGATTGCCATCTATATCCTATTTCTGAGTTAGGTCCCAGAACTTCAAGCGCAATTTCTCGAACCTATTTGATCAACAATGAACCAAAATTAATCCAAAATAAATATCTCTGCATATATTGAAATTAAGTAACAGGTTACCACTCGTGAAAATGGTAGCTTTCTTAATAAAAGATGAGTGGTTTTTTGATATTGTCGAATTTCACGTAAAGCTACTGTTCCTGGTCTATATCTTCGCGGTTTACTAGGCCTTATGGGGTCACCAGCTATATAAAGATGGATTAACATCGATAAAGAATGTGCGGATGTAATACGTTTCGTCCCAACTAGCAAATGAAATTTAGCCTACGTCTAGTCCTTGGAGTATTGGAACTTGAGGATGCGTCACTACGTCTAGTGACTTTCTTGACTGTTGCCAACCTACGTTTTGATCTTCTAGGGACCTGCTGAGAAGTTCTGGCCATGACTTTTAAAAAAACGTGGAATTACGTGTATCCTCGAATATAAAGTTGACTTTCTCGCGCCTTTATTATAATTGAAGTGAATGAGTGAAATGAAAACTACTTGTTCTATATCTGACCTTTTTATGGAGTGTCGACACGCGTTTTGCGACTTTTTTGTGTAATGTCTCCAATCAGTACGACCTGCTATCTTAGAGTATGTCACACCTTTGTGAAATTCAAAGAACATTATTAAATTTTAAACTAATACATTCATTTTTTTTTCATTTCTATTATCTATAATAAACTCAATAAATTATGACTTGTTGCATTTAATATTATTTATTGCAATGTAAATATTAAATATTTTTATAAATCATGCTTTTTTCAAGTTTTTTACTATTTTATTCTTTAAGTATTTTGACTTTTGTATTATTTTATTTGTAATCTTTTGTTTTTTTTTTATTTTTAAAATATTTTTTTCAAACAAATAGTACTAAATGTATATAACTTTTATTGAGTAATTTATATTCAATTACATATACAGTGGTGGTCGAAAGTATTGCATCACCTGGATGCAAAATTTAAAATGATGATATTTTGTGACACAGAGGTCCCAGTGTTACAAGATTAATAAATTGAGTTTGTCATAACTTAATTTGTTAAATTTTGCAAAAATTCTCACACTGAATAAAAAATTTTCTAAAAATGATGATGTATTTTTTTGACCATTTTAACAAATAAACATCAATATGTAGTGCATCTTGTTTACGTGCTTTAAAACAATATCCCTATCTTATATAAAAAAGATACCTGATGTCATATTCTATCTTCTCAAAACATAAAATTACTAATGATATATTTGTCAGTTGAAAAAAGAGCCCAGGTTTGTGCACTTCTTGAGGAAGGATATCCTTTGCGCCACATAACCTCTTGCAAGAATATTGTCCAATTAACCGTACTAAGAATCAAGTAATGAAAGAATACCACTGATATCTTTAAAAATCAACCAAAACCAAAATGTCCAAGAATTTTAACTGGCTGATATGAGCGAAAAGTGTTATGTTTATTATAACTGGAAAGTATATCAATGCAGTTGCAATTAAAAAAAAGCTGCAAACTGAAGAAAAAATTCATGTTAGTGAAAGTATAATAAAAAGGATCTTATGTTATAATGGGTTGAATACGCGAGTCAAGTGCAAAAAGCTATATCTTCGAAAAAAACATAGACATGTATATATAAAGTTTGTTAAAAAATATAGATTATAAATAGTCGAAGATTGGGGTAAGGTTATTTGGTTTGATGAATCAAAGTTTATGATTTTTGATTCGGATAGCCATAAATATTGCTAGCAGCAATCAGGAGATCTATTAAAAGATTATCATATTAAGCCTATGGTAAAATTCAGAGATATCAATATTATATTATGGGAGTACTTCTCATCTTTTGATGTTGACAATATCTGTCACATTTACAGAAATATGAATGGTGACTTATACTGCCAAATACTTAAGAAGAACCTTCTAGAAACCATTGAGTATTATAAAGTAAGCAGGGATGAGATTGTTTTCCAACAGAATAATGATTCCAAACATATCGCGAAGCTTACAAAGAAGTGGTTTAAGAATTATAGGATTAATGTGCTTAATTGGCTTGCTCAGTCGCTTGATCTGAACCCTATCAAGCATCCTTAGAATGAAATAGATTGTTAGTTAAGAAAACTTAAAATATCTCTTAGAACACAAGATCAGTTGTAGGAAGCCATTAAAAAAATTTGGATTGAGCTAAAAGTTGATATATGTGAAACACTAATTTCTTTCATGCCAATTCGTATTGATGATATAATTAAAGTAAATAGTAGTTATATCAGGTGGTAAACAAGAAATTGTTGAAGTTTTATTGTATTTAGTATACAGATTTTTTTTTTATTGTATAGAAAGTGAAAATAAATAAAATGATTAAATTAAATGCATTATTTATTATTATTATTTTTTTTTTAGCCCCTAATCAGACTGCAAAAGTTATATTTATTCATCCAATTTTGGAATACAGTAGTACAATATATATGATACTATACTAAAGCTAAACTATCTCGTAATTGCAAAACACCTATCAATGAATTTAGATTTGTACGTGATCCTTGAATCCTTAATACCAAGACCACTGTGTTGCCCACATAATTTAGCTATTTACTAACTATTTCACTACAAGGAAGTAGGTATTAAATTAAATGCATTATATAAAAGATCTAAAATAAATATTATTTTTAGTTTTATCTTTTTATTGTATAAAATAAATTACATCATTAAATATATTTAATGTGATAAGTAAAATAAATTATTTTCATAACTATATAACTCCTGTATCACGAATTATTATCATTTTAAATTTTGCATCCAAGTAATACAATACTTTCGACCACCACTATATATACAGTCAATAATACCTGATTTTTATAAAAATAAAATTTCAAATTTATTATTTGATTTATTTAATAAACCTATAAGTTTATAATACAATATTTAATACTTTACAAGTCAGATTAAAGATATTGGTTCAACTTCATATAAACAAAATTAAGATAATATTTGATACTATAACCTGTTACTATATAGTACTTACTAAAATACCTCTAATAAAATATCACTTTTATATAGTATAAAAGTATTATTCAACTCTAAATAAAGATATTTTTAAATAATATTCCTGATACTAATTAAATAAAATATCTACAAAATTCAGTGGGTGTTGAGATTGTGTTCTCTAGAAAAGATATTGTAACACATTGATCATCTGGTCAATGTTATAATGATCACTACTATACTTGATACTTTTCCAGTTTCACATTGGTCATTTCCTCCTCTATAGTCCATGAGACTATAAAAGAAAAACCTGTTGACTTCATTAAACAACTTTGAGATGATCACTTAAAATAGGCCGGAACCTCACAAATATGCTTGGAGATTCAAGACCACTTTATAGGAGTTGTATCCTGCTTGATATTCGTACCTTTAGATTTGGCAGCCTAAGCCAACTAAGAGCCTATGGAATGTCTGCTGGAGAGTTTAAGAGTTACATTTCATTAGGCCTAATGGTTTCCAGGTTTGGTAATTTGTGCCAACCATAGGAACAACTCTTGGAGTATTTACTAGGAAGTGTAAAAAAGTAAGTTCTGTGATATCCGGCATATGTGTCATAGGGTAAAGTAATAGGAGACCCTAGTAATAATTAAACAGGCAAAAAACAAAAAAAGCACTTTGTAGTTTATGCTCAAGTATGAACCTACTTTTATGGTGTTAAGTTGGTACTTGGGTTAGAATAAGAGCAGTGCATCAATTAAACTAGACTATTTATACTATTTATATAATGGTTATTTATAATCTTTAATCTACAATAAAAATTCTCACATGTATCACACTTTAGCTCTTAAAAAAAAAAAAAAATAAAATAAAATATCTACAAAATTATTTAATTTGACAAGCAATTACTAATTTTATTTATTAACCATTTTTTATTTATTATTATATCAATCTCATAAACTAACAATTAAAACTACATGCTCAGGTTTTAGGATAGTATTTCTGGTTGCATTAATTAGGAATTTTTTTATTAAATCCTTTATTTAAACCATCTTATAGATTATTATTATTGCATGATGTGTTAATTTTGCAAAGACCTCGAAATGTGTTATCACAAACTTCTTCTTAACTTGTAACAAATATATTTATTAATTGTTTTCATGATATCAGGATATTGCATAGCTATTACCTGATGCATGTATTTCTCAAGTAATAATAAAGATCATTCTTTTTCTAATCATTTCTTTTCAGCTTTTGTACACATCTTGATTAAGAGAGTATTACTATCAGAATCAACGATCTGTTATATTACCTCAGAGCATCCTCTTATTTGAGCTATTTTTTCCAAAAACTTAATATTCTTTTTTCACTCAATATTTGCTCATTCTTTAGATTTTTGTTGACTTTCATTTCCTCTAATCTTTGTTACGTAACTCAAGTGGTTTTATTGATGTGTCATCTTGCTCCCTTGCTAATATTACTTCTGTTTTGCTAGGTTGATTTTTTGTTCTTTCATCTGTTTTGGTTTTTCCAATATTTATAGTCCTTAGCTGATCTTCCAGCAGTGTTAATGATTTTCTCTGTATACTAACTATTTAGTGAGATCTAAATTATCAAAGTGTAGTTCAGTATTAAGTTCATTATTAATTTTTGTGATGATATAGTCATTCTTTCCATCTATCTCTTCTTGTTCCTTACTGTATGATATAGGTTATTTCTTCATTATTGTATTGTCTTGTTTTTTTGCAACTGCTTTTTTCATTGATTCACATAACTCTTTTAATTCACCTTCACTCTTCTTCTTAATTTCATTGATATTCTTTAGATTTTCTTTAGTCGCCACTAACATTTTTTCCAATTGGAAGATATATGCTACAGGATTTGAGATCTCCAGCTATACTTCATTATTGGAGTTAGGATTACTATTCATCTCTCATGTCACTTTCTCTTTATCATACTCAATCTTTTCTTTTCTCTACTGTCTTATTTCACATGAACTATTTTTATTATTCATATTATAAGATTCTTTACAGCTGATCTCATTAGTCAGTATTTTTTTGATTTCATTATCTGAGATCAGTATCTTTTTTTTTCGCAAATATTAATAATATTTGTTTTCCTAGACAACATTTGTTTTCAATTCAAATACTCATTGGTTTTAGGCTCAATGCAAGCAACAGGTACATTATGTTTCACTTTATTTTTGCTTACTTGTCACCTTGACTCTCAATGTACTCTCTTATTCTTTTTTTCTAAGCCATTTCATCAGTTTCTTATAATAAGTAATTGCCCTCAACTTAATTTATTTTTTTGTTATTCTTCTGTCTTATGTTTTCTAATTCTTTTTACCACTGATACTGTTGCTATTCAAGTATCACATATTATTATTACTTATTGAATAATAAAAAAATATAAATAAAGTCTTCTATTTACCTTAGTTAAATCTAAATATTTTTAAATTTAAATAAGTTAAAATTGTAATGTATATATATTGATTAAGAAAAATGTAGTTTTATAAAGTCTTTATTTTTCTTTAAAACTATTGATATTATAAATTTATCTAACTATAATTTATATCTTTAATCATCTTATACATTTGGATAATTTATTTCTTGTTCAATATAATAGTTTTTTTCAATACCATTACCAAGGTCAATTACTTTTATATTTTCATTATTATTTTCCAACACTTCAATATTATCACTTGTTGAATTTGATATCTTAAAAAATTTTATCATCAAATATTAACTCATTTTCAATTCCATTTTGATTATTAGAAATACTACAATATTTGAATGAATGTTGAATTAAGTCAATATTAATTATATTCCATGAAATATTAATCCAATTTGCAATAGTTTTGTAAGAAGGTTTTTTAATTTTACTGGTAGGTATTAGTTTTTTTATAGATCCAGCTATCTACTTATTATAATATTATTGTATCTATAAATTTATTAAATAAAAAAATTTTAAAAATACAATATTAATATATAATTCTTACTTTTGGTTTAAATAATTTATTAATTGCAACATTTAAAAGTTGGAGGTACAATATTAATCCTTTAGGAATAACAACCAAATTTGTTTTTTTTTCATCAAAATGATATTTTACAGAATTGACTATATGTGTCAAAAATAAATCTAAAATAAGTATTGATTATGAATTAGATAATAAAATACATTTAATTCAAATATTTTTGATTCAATAAAACACTACTTCTTTATTCATCAATTCTGTTGAATTAGTTTGAATAATTATTTCTGATAAAAAATTTTCTTGCAAGATATTTTTAAGTTTAAAAATTATAGTAGGAGAAAGTTTTGTTCCATCAGCCATGTAGCTATAGTTCTGAAAATTGAAATCGAATAGAATCGAACAGAATCGCATGAGGTTCGGAACACTATTAAAAATGATGGTGGGGTATACCCCACCTATTAAATTTAATATAAACTTGTGAATCAAATACAGAATCGAAGAGAATCGTTAGGATCCTTACATGTAGCTTAATACTATAGTAAAATTTGGTTTTTCATGTTTTATTGTACAAATGCTAATAGATTGAGCCCCCAATTCATTAATTGTTATATTGCTTAGAAGATCAAATGTTAAAGGAGTCTTATCTATATTATCAATAGATGCTAATAAATAATTATACTGTATATATCGATATATAATAAATGCCAAAAATTCTTGTTATTTTTTAATTAAATCTTTTGATAAATATTGTGCAATAGTAGTTTTATAACAATTGCTCAAATTGTTATAATACATTAAACCATTTAACTATTTATTACTAAAAATAAATAATTGAATATCAGAATAAATATTTTGTCATTATAATTGTTGTGCAAGTGTTTTTGCTTTTATTTGAACTATACTTTGTGAGATAATATATTGATTTTTTCTTTGTTTTTTAATCCACTTAATCAAAGTAACTTTCAAAGCTGAATATTTAGAAAATTTGTCTTTATTTAATTGTTTTAAACTAGGTTGTGCTTTTAAAGTTGCTCTTTTTTAAATAACCAATCTTGAAGTTGTTTTGTTTGGATATTAAATTTAGTTGCAGTTTAATTTTTACTATGTTCTTTTTTATAATACATAATAGCTGCAAGTTTTTTATGCACATTTCATTGATAATATAATTTTTTTGTTATTCTTAAATGTTTTATAGATTTGTTAGTATACAAAGCTATTGTTAAAAAAAAAATTATAATATCTAATATTTTATATTATATGAATTTTTGTATTGCCTTATGATTTATATTTAATATTATTAATAAATAGTATTCCCCTCTTTATATAATATTTCCCTGGATACTATTTAAGTTAATCTAGAATTTTTTAAATAATATTAGAGATACTATAGTAAGCACTATATAATATATAATTTTAGAATCAAAGAAAAATAATAATTAATAAAATCTCACAAAGTTCTAAAGAATGAATGATTATTCCAAAAGTATTTATATTTTCAAGTAAATTATGGAAATTTGAATTAAAAAATTTAAACAATTTAATAAATAAAATACTTCAAATTCTTTCAAAAGATAATAAAAATTATAGATGAGGATTTAAAAACCTTGAAAGTATTTTAAAATTATACTTTAATTTTTTGAATATTTCAATAAATAATTTTATATTAAAAATATTTGGAACAGTTATAATAGAGAATAATGGAATTATTCGAGCATCTAATAAATATAATAACACTTCATGATTTAGTGATATATTAATTAAAATGAACTTTGAAAAATTATATAACTATATAACAGATGATAGAATTTGTTATAAAAAGATAATTATAATTATTTAAAATATAAATATTATTTTATTTTAAGACTAATATAATTTTTTTAAATTTTATTAATAATAAAGATATGCGGAACAATTCAGAGGCCTCTATTTCAATTAGTATTAGTACAATAATGTAATTTTAAATTGAAAAAATTATTATAATGTATGAATGCACATATCTTAAATCAATAGATATATATAATCTAGTAGATATAAGAGCAATAGATAATTTAGTTCATATAATTTCAAAATTTGATAAAAGTAATAAATATTTATTTTAATATAATTATTATTACTTTGAAAATTTTTAAATTTTTTTGAAATAAAAATTTTTGAAAATTATTATTTAAAAAAGTTTTTTTAGGTGAAGAACTTTAAAGATCTTATCAAAAAAATTTTCTGATGAGACATATGCCTGTTAATTGTCACTAGAGTTCTTATCATATTCTTCTTTTCTGCTATACTTTATAATACTTTAGTTTTACTTATTTACACTTTCTAGTAAATACTTCAAAAGTTTGTTTCTATAGTTTATACTCACTATTAAATTTGAAAGCTTGATTGCTAGTCAAGTGGGATATGACTTTTAAATCTTTTAGTAAATATTCTATAAGACTCTTAGTTAATATTGACTATCAAATCTAAAGATATAAATATTAAGCAGGTTACAATTTCTATAAAATAACATGAGTAATATTCTATATAAACATGTCCATATAATAACTATTTTCAAAGTTGCCTAATTAAGTTAGTAGATTTTCTTTTATAGTTTTATAAACTATAGGGAAAGGAAGCAATTTATATAAGAATTGAAAAATATATTAAATGTAATATTAATTATTGTAATACTAACCAGATGATTAACATGCCATAATACTTTAACTAAAAATCACAATCTCAATGCCTACTGAATTAATATATAAAATGATTTCTTATGAGAAACAATACTTAATAGGTTATGGCACCAGATACATATAGGTTCTATCCAATTATCTTTATATAAAGTTAAATCCATATCTTATGATCTAACCTATAAAGCATTAACTATTATGTTATAGATCTACAGGTCCATAAGTTAATATAATTAATTGAATTATTATTAAAATATATAAATAAAAATTCAAAAAAAAACTCTTACTTGTTTATTACTGATTTCTTAAAAAAAATTTTTTATGCTAATTTTCTTAAAAGAAATACTTTTTCTATTTCATTAATATATTAACTATACTATAAGCTCAAGAATATAAGGATTTTGAGAACTACTGTTATACTATAATAGAATTTTTGATCAAAGGTCAAATAAGTTTGAAAGTCTTGTTTGTTTTTTGATTATATAAAGAAATACTTGTGACAATTTTTCTTTTTAATTTTATATTTATATACTTCTTCTTTTATTACTATTATAATAATAATTTTTTTTTTATTCTCAATATTATCAATTTTCTTTTAAAAATATATTTAAGTAAGAATAATGCATTAGATGAAATACAAGCAACAATAAAAAATTTTTAAGTATCATCTGACATTAACCGAATCCCAAGAAAAATAAATTGCAGAGAAGGCTTTTCAAACTTTACTGCCAATTAATAGAGAAATTTTTTCATAATATATGTAACTATTGTTTTATAAAAATATCTTTTAGAAATTAATTACTGAATATTA
>CAJVPV010001899.1:0-14353 GCA_910591835.1 Acaulospora morrowiae | reverse complement strand
TTTAGTAAAATAGGCAAAAGCATAACCAAGGATTAGTATTTAGATTATAAAATATATTTGTACTGGGTTTCTGAATGATAATTTTCCCTTTGACAAAGAAAATAATAATTGTTATAGGGAGTGATGAGTAGTTGGGAGGGTTGTTATGACAATGGTTGGTAAGCAAGTGGTATTGAAGAAAGTTAAAGTAAAAGTTCGCTGATATTGTTTAAGAGAAGTGGGTTGTTATTACATGTTGTTGTCTATGTTAATTTGGTGTTTGTTATACTCTTTTTCATAATGCATAGTTGAGAATTGCATGTGTATGGTGTAATTTTTTTATTGGATCGAATTTGATGATGTTATTTTTTAACTATTTGCTGCTGAATCGCATTTATCTTGACTTTGATTAGATTAACCACTCCATTATTGAGAAAAGCTTGAAAGTGGGGTTTAAGATTGAATACTGAAAGTGAGCTACCTAAAATCCCATAGTTTATTGGTGGGATGTTCTTGAACCATTTTGGTATTGATCTAATCTGTATGTGTCCTCTATGTATGTAAAGTTCGTTCTATAACAATTTGTTATGGCTGTTGTATATATGTATATTTTTGATGGTTCTGATGTTTATATAATATAGAGAGAGAGAATTTGCTTTGGCAATTCTTGTTACTAATCCTATTGAAAGGTTGTAGTCGGGGTTCTCTAATGGACATGGGTAAGGGCAGATATTGATTTGATATTTTTTTGCTATTTGTGTAATAAGTGTCAACCAGCAGCCCCTGAAATAGTATGGGTTGCAGATGGAGCATGTCCAAATGGCATGTGATACTTGCAAGGATCTGATTTCTTCGATAAAAAAGTTACAAGTTTTTCTATTGGCAAGTTTTGTAATTAGAAGTTTGACTGCTATTATATGAATCTTATCTTGAAGTTTTATAATGTCTAAGTCAGCCTGTAAATGCAGGACTTTATTCGAAATTGTCTTTTCTACACCAAGTTTGCTTTTGATAGCCATATTGAGTTTTGATTAGAAAACTCTTGTGTAATTATTATTGAGGATTGATACTTTGGTGGCATACTTAATTTGTGCTAGTATTATCCAGTAGGAGGCCTGTCTTATGATTAAACCATTCTATCCTTTTTGATTAGCAATCGCTTTGGTAAAGTTTGAGACCTTCTTTTTAAGATAGTTTTTTGTTGCAGTAGATGAAGATTTTCCAGATAAATAAATTTCGAGATATCTAATGAATTAATTATATGGTTTGGATAGAACTGGTGTATTTTCAACTGTAAGAGCTTGCTTTCTTCAGTCATTTCTGGATTTCAAATTTGTTATGAGTTCTGTTTTACTTTTGTTACATTTGATTGAGTTCAGGGTCAGGAAGAAGCAAAAGATATTAGTAGCACTTTGTAGGATATACATGTTTTTGCTAATGATTGCAACATCATCCATGTATGCTAGGATGGTTAATCTATTGGTAGAATTTTTGATAACAGCGCAAACCATTGGATCATAGAAGATGGTCCATAACAGTGGTGCAAGAGTTTCTCCTTGATCAATTCCCTTATTGACTTTGAGTGAATCTGTAAGTTTATAGTATGTGATAATTTTTAGTTTCCTTTTTCTGAGTAGATCGAGGATTAATTGGATGGTTTGGTTTGGGATTTTAATTCTTTTTATTGCTAGTTTCAGGCTGGAAAGATTTACTGAATCAAATGCTTTGGATATATCAAATGATACCACTCAGATTTCTTTATTAAGATTATTTGCTGTCTTAATTTCTGAGAGGGCAATTGAGATTGGTTTCATTTTGCTTTGGTTTTTCAATCTGGCAAAGTTATATCCTGATAGAATGTTGTATTTTGAAATAATAGTCGATAGCCTGTTGTTTAATATCTTTGTAAATATCTTTCTGCTTGTTTCTAGAAGGGAGATAGGATATGTGTTAGCCAGTTCATGTGACTAGATAATTTTTTTGGATAGTAGAATAATTGCTGACTGTTTCCAGAACTTTGGAATTTAATTATTCGATAATGCTTTGTGGAAAAGATTTTTTAATTTTTTTTTTGCAATGGGTCCAATATTGGTCCAAGCTTCATATAGAATGTATATTAATCCTGGGGCTTTCTGGTTGGGAAGGTCTGTAAGTGCTTAATTAATCTCTTCCACTATAATTTCTTTGTGAATGCTTTCGAATGCTTTATCCAAGAGGTCTTTTTTAGGCAGATACTCTTGTTGCCATTTGTTATTTAGGACAAATTGACTTGCTGCTAAAGTATTTTTAAAGTGATTAGTAATGATTTCTATAAGTTTTTCTGGATTATCTTGGAGTTGGCCTTTATCAGACAGGATTAAGAAATCCAATATTGACTTGAGATTCCTGAGGGCCTTCTTGAGTGCATTTTTAGACTTGGACCAGAATATGGTATAGTTTTCTTGAATATTCTTTTAAAGTTCATCAAGAATAATTTTGTTGACCTTGGTGACTTTTTCTTTTAAAAAAATTTTGAAGGTTTTCTTAAGGGAGACAAGCGATAGTGATTTGTTGGATAAGGCTTTGTGTGCACTGACTGCAACCGGGTGGAGTTTGTTAGGCTTTCTGTTTGCCATTATTAGATTGATAGCTTTTTTGAGAGATTTGATCACATTCTTATAGTGTTTTAGGAGATTCAACTTTTTCATTGCAATGGTTTGGTTTTTTCTTGGTATGTTGTTGTTTATGGTATTTTTGATGATTGTGTTTAGTAACTTCCAGGATGGGTTAGTCATAGCAATAAAATGTAATTCTATTTCTTTTTGTATTGCTTGTATTTGTTTTTTGCTTGCTTTTTGAAACTGGTAGGTCTTTGTTGAGAAGGATATTCTGCTTGACTTGTATTCGAACCAGTCTAGTACTATATCTATTTGTTTATGATCTGTTGGTATGGCCTGTTGTTCTGAAACTTTGTAACAAAGAATTTTGCTAGTGATATTTCTGGTAATCTAGATTTGATCGATTCTTGAAGCACTGGTAGATATTATGTGTATACAGGAGTGTTTTTTGTTTGTGGCCCTTGTGACATTCACAAAGTTAGTAAGATACTTGTATATATATTTTTTAAAGGAAGGGGTGTGTGTGTTTATTGAGAGGACTGATTTAGGATAAGAGTTGAAGTCCCCTGTGATTATGATATGTTTCTTGTGATGCTGTTGGATAAAGCTTCTCAGTGATGATACTGCTGTCTTCCTTGATGTTCTCTCATAATATAGGTAGCAGGATATTATCATAATGTCGACTTTGGGCTTGAATTTGAGATGTGCTGTACATTAGTACTTGTTTGTTAAGAAAGTTTGGAATATATGTGTGGATATTGCTCTAGTTATGATAATGCAAGTGCCATTGATTGTTAAGGTGCTTGGGTAACTTAAAATAATTGTATTACTGTTTGATATTTTTGATAGAGGGTTGAATATTGAGACTTTCATTTCTGTGGCACATAAACTACTTCTTTTGCTTTTGATTGCTTTGATGAATTTATTGAGTTTTCTCTTTGTGTGAGGCCTCTGACATTAAGAGTTGTAATATTGATGAGATTCTTAAAGGAAGTGTGTGTATTGTTTAGAAAATATTAAGAGTTGGTCTGGGTTGTATTTGTTATTAAATCAAGTTGAGGAGAAGAGCCAGTGCCGGTTTGAGTAACTTGGATTCAATTATACATTCAGATGAAAGTCTTTTGAAGTGGAAGTAATTGCCAAGAGTTTTAATATTGTTGTTTAGATGTGGGTCATCAGTGAGTAGGAGGAACAAGTTGATGTTGTTTTTTTTTAAAACTTTGTTGGCTTCTGTGATATTCGGCAGGTCAGATAGGAAGGATATAATCTAGTTTCTGGAGATTTTTCCAAAGTATTTATTTTTAATTTTTGTAATTGTTTGTTTGAATTCTGGGGAGTCTCTATTCAATTGTTCTTTGGAAATGTTGAATTCAGTTTCGACTATTGTGAAGTCCTCTGGTATCATGGGCTTATTTGATTGGCTAAGGTTGTCCTTGATCTATTCTGGGCCTAGGGGAAGTTTTATATGGAATTTATTCTTTAGGTCTTCAATAAGGTTGTCTATCTTCTCTTGCGTAGTAGCTGGAAGAAGAATAGAGTTGTTTTCACTATACCAGTGTAAAGGAGAAAGTGGCCAGTTTACTCTTATGTAGTCTAGGAAAAGACGTTTGACTGCATAGTTATTTTCTCTTAGGAGCTAAACTCTTTTCTTGAAGTCTTCTATGGTATTGACTACTGGAAAGTATTTAGATAAATTGGATGGCAGGTCTTTATATGAAGGGGGAAGATGTAACTTTGATAGAGGAAGGTCGAAGTAAGACTCTGGTAGTTTGTTGAGGACATAGTAGTGTTCTCTAAGTTTGTCAACTCAGAATTTGAGATCTGTGAGTTCATTTCTCTTCACCAAAGGAATCCAATTAGCAAATTCTAATGAGAGATTTTTAGGTTTGTCAGGAAGGTCAGGTTTTTTGTCAAAGTATGAAGTAGGTAAGGTGTTAAAGTTGTAAAAGGCCCTAAGGCTATCTGCGATCTTGCTTGTATTATTTCTAGATATAATCGGAATGTTCTTGGAAATTCTGATTTTGATTGAGATTGGAATATCTTTGGAGTTATCTGGTAGTACTGGTAAGTCTCTTTAAATATACTCTTTGCATATTTCGTAAAGTTCCTGATAATCAATTTTTTAAAGAGAGGGGTCCAAAAAAAAGTTAAAGCCGTATTTTAGTAGCTAGACTACTTGCCAATATTTGGGGAATATGAGGTCAGTTGATCTGAGATAAGCCATGAAAAGTGTTTTGTTGATGATTTTTTTGATTTTATTTCTATTGGTTCGGGTAATATAACCCAAATTGTTAGCCTGACAATAGTTGATATGAAACTGTTTTTCAAGCTTTTCATACTCTTTCTGATATTGCCTTTGATTAGTTCATCTTTTGTGAAAGTTCTAAATAAGTCATGATCTCTTAGCTTGATTTTGGAAAATATACCTTTAAGGGGATTCTTGGGGTGCCTAGTGATTTGCTTTTGATTTTAAGAAAAAAACTAACAATTAATTTGGCATTTCTGTCACAGTTGTTAATTCCTCACATAGATAGTTCTAGGATTTTTTTTTGTTTGTTGAATTGGTTAGAACTTATGATATCAGGAGAGTTATTGTTATTATTGTTTTGAGAAGCTTCTAGCACTTTGTTAATTTCATTGACCCAGAAGGTAGGAAGGGATTCTAGGGTTTTCACTGATTGACTTGAAGAGGGATGTTCATCAATTTCCATATTTGTTGTGGCTGGTTGTCTTGAGTCCTGTGGTGGATGATAGCTGGGCATGCTGTGGCCTTGAGTGATATGTTGTACTGTGAGATCTTCATTTAGTGTTGCACCAGTGTTGGATTGATCATCACTATATTCAGGAGAAGCTGCATGAGGGCTGGACTGATTGCCAATATGTTCAGGGGTACTTGCATGTGGTGTTTTATCTTCACAATCAAGCTGCATGCTATTGTCATTAATCTTTTCTCCAATTAGAGCAGAAGTGTTTGGTGGGGGTATCGGCATTTTGGTTTTTCGCTCCAAAGAGAAAGTTTTGGCTGCTTTATCAATATTGATATCAATTTTGTTCCAAGAGACATGGAGCCTATAGGTGAGTTTCTGTTTGATTAGTTCCTTCATAATTCCTGCTTTGTCACTGTCAGATAGGCAAAAAGTATGTTGGTATTCGAAAAAAAAGTTCATTGTTTCCAGAAACATAGGATTTAAAATGTTAATTTTGACTTCAGTATAGTGATTTTCAAGTCTTTTTTTGTGTATTTCAAAGGAGACTGAGATTACTTTAAGGACTTCGTGGCCATTTTCTTGGAAACGTACTGGTGTCAACTATATTTTAAAAGAGTTTTCAAATTTTGGGAGACAAATATTAGCAATGTGATTAGTGATGTATACAACATTAATATTATTGTTTTTGTGAAAGATTATGGCTAGACATTTGTCAACATTAGTGATAAGGACATTAAGTAAGGTATGAGTTGATTCGATGGGTTGACTCTTGGAGAATGAGAAAGATTCTCCAAGATCCTTTTACAGTTTTTTTTGAAGAAAAAAATTTTAGTTTTCTTTTTTGGTAATTTTATTCGGACGCAGATTTGTTTGAGAGAGAGCTTTTTTTTTTATTTTATTATTTCTTTTATTTCTATTATTTTTTTTTGCTATAAGAAAAATATAAAAATGATATAAGAAAATATAGTATAAGTAGAGAGTGAAAAAATTAGTTAATTAAAAAATGTTTACTAGTTAAAAATCAACATAATTAATATATTGTTCTGACCAATAAAATTTTCCAAATCATGCAGACTTGCCAAATATATGCCTCTTTTTGCCTTTAAGCTCTTTTATTATAACAAATACTCTATTAAAATATTATAAAGTCTAGAATTTCACTATTACTGCTGATAAACCCCTAATCTGTGACACTATAACTAAAGTTATTTTTTAATTTTTTTATAAATTTTTACTTAAACTTTCAATAATACTTATAATTTAAAGTTTTGAGTTACAATAATTTGAAAAAATTGTATTGTTTAAAATTATATATACTTTTCAAAAAAATTTTAGAAATAATATACTTTAATATATTTACAGTTTATTATAATAATAAATAATAATATAATATAATATAATATAATATAAAATTGTTAACAATTATATAACTTTTTATACAAATTTTGCATATAAATTTTTGTTACAATAAAAATTGTTTTATTTAATAATTTAATATAAACTTTAAAGCTAAAATTATTCTCTATTTAATTATATACTCTATATATATTTATTTTTTAGAAAATACAATAGAGAATAACTTTATTATACTTTCAACTTAAAATTTTTAAATCCTTAAAATTTATCTAAAAGCAAGATAGATTTTTATAATAAAGTTTAAAATCAATATTATTGTTATTACTAGCAAGTCTGGATTAAAATAAATAATTTTTTTTGTAATAATAATTCAAATTCTTGAATTTTGATATTTATTAAAATGAGCTTTTAACTCTAGAATAATTCAATTTAATCAACTTTTGTATTTACCAATATTTTATTGAGTATCTTTTTTTTAAACATGTTTTAAATTACAACCTTTTTTATAGTACAGAAAATAGCATGATTTTTTTATTAAAGTTTGCTTTATTTTTCTATAATAGCAATAGTTTTAGTTTATACTTTGAAAAATATAAATATTTATTATGCAAAATAGAATAGTATTTATTTAATATATACTGTATAGCATTAAAAAATTATAAAGATTATAATCATATAATATTAGTTAAAACTTATTTTAAATAATATCTAATCAATATATTAAATAAAAAGATTGCAAATTAACTAAATTTTTTCAGAAGTAATATTTTGTGAAAGTATTGTTCTAGAGATCATTAAGATGATTGTAGCTTAAGTTATGAAAAATATAATTAAAAAAGGAAAAGAAATGAAGTTTACAAGTTTTTAAGATTTGATTATGTCAAATTTATATCTCAAAAAAAAAAGATAATAACTTATATTAATATTATATGAGTTTGAACTAATACTAGTAACAAATTCATTAAAATAACATTAACAGTATATCAAAAAAAATTATTTTTGTTTAGTTAATACTAAACTTGATATTTATCTAGTATTTAAAATAGTAACAAGATTTTTTAATTTTATTGAATGTAATCATGCCTTTTAAATATTTTCATAATATTTTAAAAAAGTATTTAACCTGGTGTTGGCCTGATTATAGGATAATGGTAGGTTAAGATTTTCTGAGATCCAATTATAAATTAAATAAATTGATTTATATTTTTATGAATATAAGAAGCTATCTATTTTTTTCTATATAATAATTATGAGAGGTTGGCTTTGATGCAATATTACATTTTTATTGTTTATTGCTTAGAGGTTTTTTGATATTTTTTAAGTATGGTTTTTTGTTTAAAGTATAAGGATTTTTTGATATCTGTTAAATTTTTTTGAAAAAAATTTTTGAATAAATTTAAATTAATTTTCTAGTTCTATAACATTGTTATTTATTTATTTAATATATATAATATTTTTTATGGATAATATAATTGTCTTAAAAAAAGAAAATACGAATTGTGCTAATTTAAGTTTCTATAAGATAAAAGTAAATAGACATAGAATAAGAAAAATCAGAAGAAAAATTAAAATAATATCAAAAGAAATTAAATAAGTTAAAATATAAATTTATATATATATAAACTTTATTTTATTCTGTTTAATGCTAGTGAAAGCATGCGCCATAATTTGTATAATGCTATATTTTTGAAAGTTTTTTTGGAGAATCCTGTTTTTTTTGTGGGGTTTTATTTTATTTTTATTTATTTATTCTAGAAAAAAGTAAAGATATAAAGTTATCGAAAAGAAGAATAATTCTTTATTGCTTGTGTATTTAGCAGATATAAAAGACCCATGAATTTATTTGGCATTTTTTTTTATGTTTAACTAAAAGCATTCAAGAAAATTTTACAATACATGAAAGTAAGTACTTATATTTATTTACCAAAAGTATATGGAATTTTATTAAGAAGTTTATTAAAAAGTAACTAAATTTTTTTTTATCATTAGCATCATCATCATCATTATTTCTATAATGATCATAATATGAAAATCGATTATTTTTTACAATAATCTCAAATGCATATATTGATGCAACATAATTTATTAATACCTAATCTAGAATGACATTAAGTGTCTTTACAATTAAGATTAATTGTGTATATACAGTATATTATTTTATAAAATTATTTATAATTTTGCTCCGGACTTATAATGGTCCTCATTTCCTAATAGTAATTATTATTAACATATATAAAAATATTATAAGAAGAATGCATTGAGTAAATAAAGGGCAAAAAATAAACGGAACGTCGTACAACCATTTAAATATAAACAGTTGACCATTATTCTCAATATTTCAAACACCAACTTTTCATACAATATTGACTAATAGTGAAAACCTAATACCAATATAAATGAACAAGTTTGTATGCTAGGAAAATCTTCTTCTATAGAAGGATGCTTTACAAACCGTTACGAATCAGTGGGCACTCCTGCAAACTCGTAAAAGAGCTTAATAAGTTTAATACTGTAATATGTTTGACATTACGCAAACTAACTCTATATTATTCCGCTTCTTCTTGAATAAATTGTTGCGAGGAAAATATTTATTTTGAGAGAAATAGATTATCCAACTCCATAAATTGTATTCCTACCATTATCTAAATATACTGCTCTTCGTTCTCCTGTTTAAGCATACCAAAGATAATCAGTAATTTAATCAGTAGTGGTCTTACTTAATTACAAGATTGCTTTGCCCTTCAAATTTCTAATACATTAATGCATTAATTTGTCTACGGTAATTACTGGACATGATCTATTCACTTTATACGTTGTTGCAATAGCATTTTAAATCATTCTTATTAAGTGATGGCGTGAATAATATAATTTTAAATATTTGTTATTTACAATAAATTTATATAAGACTGCTGATAATTTCGACTTAAGCTTGACGAGTCTTCAGTTGCCCCTCTTTGCTTTAAAAAGCGTATCTTCATTGAATCTAAACCTTTTACGTTTTGAATATATGCTTTAGAAATCCATAGTATATTTTGACATGAAGTCCAATGCAAAGCGACTTGTGACGTTTGATCATCTATTCTTTTTACATGCCACAAGCGAATAGCATTATCAGAACCACCTGTTAATAAAAGATCGCCCACTTTTGTATTCTTCCAATCCAGACTACAAACTATTCCGGGAAGATATAAAATAGCTACACAGTTACCAGATACCGTAGACCACAGTCGCACCGTATTGTCATTACTGCTCGATGCCAGTTGGGAGCCATCAGGTGAGAAGGTCACACTATTAACATAATGAGTATGTCCTTCTATAATGCGTGGATTCAGATCTAAATTCTCGATAGACCACAGCCACAATTCACGATAGCCGCCTGATGCTAGCTGGGTGCCATCAGGTGAGAATGTCACACTATTAACTCCCCATCTATGTCCTTCTAGAATGAGTGGATTCTGATCAAAATTCTCGAGAGACCACAGCCGCACCGTACTGTCGTAGCTACCAGATGCCAGTTGGGTGCCATCAGGTGAGAATGTCACAGAATAGACATAGTCAGTATGTCCTTTTAGAATGCGTGGACTCAGATCTAAATTCTCGAGAGACCATACCCGTACCGTATTGTCACCACTGCCCGATGCCAGTTGTGTGCCATCAGGAGAAAAGGTAACACTACTAACACAGTTATTGTGTCTTAAAATGCGTGAATTAATATCTAAATTTTCTATAGACCATGGCTGTACAGCCTTATCGTAGCTGCTCGATTCCAAATGGGTGTCATCAAATGAGGAGGTCACAACTTTAGCACCATTATCGTGCTCTATAATTCGCGGATTCGGATCTAAATTCTCAAGAGACCACAGACGCACCGTATTATCATCACTGCCCGATGCTAGTTGAGTGCTATCAGGGGAGAAGGTAACACTGTTAACACAACTGGTATGTCTTTCTAGAATGCGTGGATTCGAATCTAAATTCTCGATAGACCACAGTCGCACTTCACGGTAGCTGCCCGATGCTAGTTGAGTGCCATCAGGGGAGAAAGCCACAGTCTTAACTCCCCATACATGTCCTTCTAAAATGCGTGGATTCAGATCTGAATTCTCGAGAGACCACAGCCGCACCGTATTGTCGTTGCTGCTTGATGCCAGTTGAGTGCCATCAGGTGAGAAGGCCACACTATTGACTCCACTGTTATGTCCTTCAAGAATGTGTGGATCCAGATCTAAATTCTCGATAGACCACAGCCGCACCGTCTTGTCTAAACTGCTCGATGCCAGTTGGGTTCCATTAGGTGAGAAAGAAACAGAATAGACATTATCAGTATGTCCTTTTAGAATGCGTGGATTCGGATCTAAATTCTCGAGAGACCACAGCTGCACCGTATTATCATCACTGCCCGATGCCAGTTGGGTGCTATCAGGTGAGAAGGCCACACTACTAACACATTTATTGTGTCCTAGAATGCGTGGATTCTGATCTAAATTTTTGATAGACCACACCCGCACCGTCTTGTCTAAGCTGCTCGATGCTAGTTGGGTGCCATCATGTGAGAAGACCACACTCCAAACAGCACTAGCATGTCCTTCTAAAATGCGTGGATTCGGATCCAAATTCTCGATAGACCACAGCCGCACAGTATTGTCTGAGCTACCCGATGCCAATTTGGTGCCATCAGGCGAGAAGGTCACACTTTTAACACCATTACTGTGTCCTTCTAGAATGCGTGGATTTGGATCTAAATTCTCGATAGACCACAGACGCACCGTTCTGTCATCGCTTCCCGATGCCAGTTGGTTTCCATCGGGTGAAATGGTCACGCTCGAAACGGTATCAGTATGTCCTTCGAAAGTATGTATCATTTCTAACGTTTTGACATTGTAAAGGTATAATTTTTTTCCACTGGCAATGGCAACAATGCCCCCGTCTGGGGAATAACAGCAGCAACAACAATCGTACCCAAGATTTAAAATAGGAAATTCACCGAATTGCACGCCTGTCATATTAGCACCACTAAAATCTGCATATCGCAACCACGCTCCTTTGAAATTAACATTACTTAAGTCTGCCCCTTTAAGTTTAGCGTAATCAAACACGCCGTAACTTAAATCCGCTCCAGCGATATGAATGGCATTTAGATTCTTGCCACTAAAATTCATCCCGGCTTTATTTAAAATTGTGATTGCGTTTGCTGCGGCAGTTTCGAAATTGGTGTCTTTTTTCGATTTCTCAATAAAGTTAAAAAGAGTTTCTTTAAATATTTTGATCTGTTGTATGTATTTTGAACTTCCTGCCCGTTGTTGTACATACTCTGTTAAAAAGCGTACGACTCCGGAATCACGCAGTATTGAAGTTTCCTCAAATAACACTGATCTTGCTTCCTTGCAAATAGCCTCGAAGATTGTTCGAGCAACAAAATATTCAAATAAAGACTTGTGAATGAAACGATATTGGTCTTCATTGCGACTTAAAGGGGAGTTATAACGTAAAAGGCGAGTCTTTGGATCATTATATCCAAAGAATTTAGCACGCCAGTTTTTTTCATCTGCGTCTAAATACTCTACCACTATTTCATTGACCTTAAACATTTCTGTTGCCAACTCTTCGTTAAATCGCATACAACTTCGCATAAAATCGGTTTCATCCAATTCTTTAAAAGCCTTTTCTTCTTCGTCATCTAATTGGATGCGACGTAAACGGTCTTGGGATCGCTCAAACCATTTTTCCACAAACTTATTATACAAGGTTAAACGTGTTATATTTTTTGCAAAGTTCTCATTTTCATGTCGATCCAATAAGTCTGGTATGACTTGCATGGCAATTGTTAAAATAAAGGGGTTGCTCAGTAAATTATCTGAATTAGGAATAAGTTTCAGGGTAGCTTCATAGCGTTGCACATCCCATGGCATTACTTGAATGTTTTCTTTTGGTTTTTCGACATACTTTCCAATATATTCTCGAATTTCTTTAATAGAAAAAGGTGCTATTAATATTTCTTGAAAAAGTCGAGAATTATGATTAGGAATAAATTTTTGTTGATAGTTTGTGCTTAAATATTCCGGTCGACAGCTAATAATAACTTGGGCATCCCACTCGTGGAGTTCATTTCTATCGTAAAAAATTGATCGACGATCTTTAATTTCATCGTAGCCATCTAAGATAAACACGAACTTGCAATTTTGTCTTAAGTTTTCGATAATCTCATCGGAAAATTTCATCTTTTTTAAAAAATAATTCTGAATTAGGTTCTCGTTTGGATTTTCAATAGTTGGAAGAGAAATGAATAAAGGGATAAGGTTGTTATCTAATCTGTCTTTTAAAGAGCAATCCGCCCAAAGACGCCGAACAAGATGGCGATTAAAGGTAGACTTTCCAGCACCAGCCTCTCCTAGGAGCAACAAGACCTTTTTTTCGGACTTTAAAAAATTGTCAACTTCGTTTTCCAAGTCAAAGGAATTTGTGGAATTCAGGAACCACTTTCCTTTTGGTGACACGTATAAGTCTAATGCATTTTTAATTTCTGCATCCTGCTCTAATTCGTTCAGGATTCCCTCTTTTAATTGTGTTAACGGTTTCGTGGTATTTGATATTAAGCTTTCTGTTAAGCTAAGATTCAAGCGAGCTTTAGCTAATAATTCAGAATTATTATTAACCTGACTGGTAGAATACATTATAAGTGGTACGTATGTGTCCGAACTATGTGTATCTTCTCTGGGAGCTAGCTTACCAAGCATCACTTTAGCGCAGTTTTTCAGATCGTCATTTTCATGATTCGCTAACTGACGCAAAATTTTCAATACCCATTTTTTGACATCCAAATGTTTTCCCCATTGAGTTTCATTTTGATAAAGGTCGACTAAAAACTCAATCGCCCCTTGCTGTATTTTTAAGTCCTGTTGTGTACAAGCAATTTTTCCTAAGCGTTGACACAGGCCTATTAAAAACCATCTATTCTTATTATAAGGACTCTGACGAACAAATTGCTCAAAGCTCACTAACTGATTTTCTTGAAGAAGAACGTCTATAAATTTCAGAGCTAAATACCACTGTCTTGTCCGTCTAAACTCTATTCCCTGAAAGATATTCTCTATCCCTTCTTGTAATTCTTGATCGGTCTCGACTAATTCTCGAATGCAACCTATAACCTCACCAGCACCTTCAAATGCCTCGCAAAAACTTTTAAAAGCATCCAGTAATTTATTTGGTTCAAACTTTCTAAACACATTAACTAAATTTGCAGTTCCATCAAGTACTTTAAAAGTTCGATGCACAACTTCTTGCCATAATTTTTCATCATTAGGGATATGTAGCAATGCCTGATAGGCATAGTTGGCATGGTAAGCTAGAGCCGGAGTATCTTTTAGCTCTTGAAGTTTATTATACAATGGTTCATGCAGTTTTTCGCGACTAACATTCTTTACACCTACACGCATCATGACATCTAATAACGAACAGATAGCCTGTAATAACTCGCAGAGTTGAGCTTTATCTTGCTTATGCAGATCTTCTAAACGAAGGTGTAGGATATTTAATATAGCCACCAAATTCCCTGTACTAACCTCACCACTGGTTAAAAGGGAGTTGGGCATGTTTTGAATCACTTCAGTCAAGCAAAAGAAACAATCGGCATGTTGTAATGTTGTATTATTAACAGCCTGAATACTTTGTTCTAATAATTCTTCATAAATTCTTTTATTAGGTATGGATGCCAAT
>CAJVPV010001898.1:0-14357 GCA_910591835.1 Acaulospora morrowiae | reverse complement strand
ATACTTGATATACTTGATATATTTACTATACCTTTTTCCTTATTATTTTCTATTACCTTTTTACATGCTAACAATACTTTTATTACGAGTGGAAGTGAAATACCAGAGAGTTGTGTCCCATAATCTGGCAGCTTAAGCCAGTACTCCTCTATTGCTGTTGGAGTCGTGCCCAGCTATCGAAAAGAAAGTGGTAATCTAGGTAGATATATTTGATTTGTATCCTGTGGGAGGGATTGTTGGTTCAAAAATAATACACTCCTAAATCCTAAACACATCACTACTATAACTTTCTACTCTCCACAAATCATTAACTATATTTCTTACTTATAACTAAGTAGCATATAGTCCATTCCATACACTACCAATATTTCTTCTCCTAAATTAAACTTCTATTACTCTATTTTACAATTGGCAATCTTGCTTGAAATGTTTTTTTATTTTATTTTTTTGTAGCAGATAGTTTCTCAGGTTTTTCTTTCTAAGTTTTTTTCAATGATATATCTGCTCATGGTGGCAGATCAATATGTATTATCATATATTTCATATTTTATTGATTTTGTATATAATGTATTTCATTTACTACATATAATTAATAAAGCCTTGAGGAAGACCTCACTTAGCATTTAAAAAAAAAAATCTAAAAATAGCTAAAAAACTCTTTCCCATATATAACTTTTTTCTTAAAAATTTTTTTTTTTAGTAATTATCTTTCAAAATTAAAGAAACAAATATTTTTTTTGCCTTTTAACTTTTAAAAATCCTTCACACATCCTTTATCTTCACTATAAGAACCTCAAGGAAATTAAAGAAGTACACTGGTGCATCAGGATGGGATCTTTGGTCAAAGAAAAGTAAGTTTGAAGCCCTTGTTTTTTCTTTGGATTGCATGAGAAAAGACCTGTAGCAATTACTTTTTCATAAATCTTTCTTGGAGTTCTTTCCATTTTCACTTCTTACAAATACATATTTCTTATTAAATAACCACATTCTTTTCTTGAAGATCTTCTTTGCAAACAAAAATACAAAATCACTATTATTGCCTTGAAAGAGCAAAATGAGAATTGTGCCAATTTAGACTTGCAGTGAATAGGGTGTTTCTATGAAATAAAAAAAAATAGAAATAGAATAAAGAAGAATAAAAGAAAATATTCAAAGAAATATTAAAGAAAATCAAAAAAAGATGGAATTCATAATTAAATATATTAAAACTTTCAGTTTCTCCCTTGACAGACTTCAAAATTACTGATAAAAATAATTTTCAATTCTTAATGATTTAATTTATTCAACATATGTTTTGTTTCAAACACTATTAACATGAACAATTCCAAATTATTGTTTCAGTTAATTTTACAATTCTGCCATGATATTAGAATCAAAAGATAACAATATAAAAATATTGAATTTCAATAGAAAAACAATAGAAAAATATAAAAGAAAAATGTGGGATAAATATAATTTTATTAAAAGAAAGTTAAAGAAAATACAAGAATTCGGAATTTTATAATTATAATAATTGTCTTTCTTTTTTCACAGCTGGGGGAAATTGCAACCTTTTTATAATGTTTTGGTCAATTGTTAGTTGTCTCTAATCTAATTATTTATGTGTGGTTCATCTATTTACACAAAAGATTTGGCTATTATTTGTTACACTTAGGATGATTATCAAAGAAAATTCTTATCCATAAGATAAAAGGCGAAATTACTCAAAATATTAGTAAAACAATCACTTTTGAGATATTAACAAATGTTGTTTTTCTAGTCTTTCCGCAAATAGCTGCTTAGAACTGAAAAGAAGCTTCGAAACTTCGTTTTTAAGCTACGGCGCTCTGAATTTGCTGCGCCGTTCAAAACTATATAGGTATTTTGAGAATTCTTGGAGAAAAGAAGAAAGTATTATATAGAAAATATAGCTAAAACTAATAAATATAAATAAATGTTAATAATATATGCTAGTATCTATCAAAAGTTAATAAAATTTTCAAAAATTTTAGTAACACCACTCATCAAAAATGTTTATATTGTTGATTTGAAGTATATATGTTGCTGAAATTTATAAATTCTTAACACAATTGATACAATTATTTGATGCAATTAATTGAGTCACTATTAAAACATATAAATAATTGAGTTATGACACAATTATTTTTGAGAATTTTGGGAATTGAGTCAACAGTAAAATAATTTACACCATATGTATAATTTGGAAGACCAGTAATATATTTATTGTTTATTTTTTACTATTGCCCAGCATAATTTGCTACGTTACAAAAACCACCAAACTTTTTTCAAAAAAATTTTTTACAAAAAACCACAATTAGTTTACTTCTGTCAATTGATTACCATATCAAAACCAATCAATCAAACATTACCAATTATTCAAACAAATCTATACTACCAAAATGCCACCCACTGATCAACATAAACAAAACCAATTTTAGTGACTACAATTCAAACAAAATCATACCACCAATTTATAAAACAATTATCTTATCAACTATCAATTATATCAACATAACAACAACAACCACCACTACTAACAATAACTCAAGAAATAACTGTCAAAAGGATGTGTTATCAATACTATTATATACTATAAACTGTAATATGGCCATTCCAGAAAGTATAATAATACTTTAGAAAAGTGGAACTACCAGAGCATATTAGATTTAATTTGTATTATAATTAATTTTTTTGTCATTTTTCTTTCATCTAGAATTTTCTTATTTATTTATTTTTTTATTTTTTATAGTCTTTTTATACATAAATCTGAGTAGGTATTTATAGCTGCTTAACACTATATTTGACAATGTATTGGTTTTAATGTTTATTTTTCTTTGCAACTTAAATAGTTTACTGTAGGCAAGCTAGCATTTAATTTATTGATCAACTGGTCATGTGAGAGATGTTGTTACTTTTTTCATATATAAATTTTTTGATTTTACAATTATAATAAAGCAACAATATTTATCTACTTAAAAAAAAAAATCTAAAAACAGTTATAGCATAATTCTTAATTTAATAAAACTTTTTATTGAGATTTCAGGTTTAACAAGAGAAGTAATAAGCAAAAAAAAAAATAAATTTAAATAATTTAAAGAGATTTATTAGTCAAAGACTGTATAATAAATATAAGAATTTTATTTAATGAATGTTTTTTATTATTTTGTTTTACTTTTTATATTTTTTATATCTATTATAACATTTTTATATTTTATAACAGCAAAGGAAAATAAAGAAAATAAAGAAAATAATTGTTTGAAAAGAAATAAAAGAAATAAAGAAATAGTAAAGTTGAGAATTAATTACTCTTTTAGGTAACCTTTATAATATGTAATTAATATTTTGAAAATTTTAAGCCATATTATTAATTGTTATTATTCTGTACCAATATATAAATAAACAATAATTTTAATAATTAAGTTTTAATAATAATATTATATTATTTATATTAAATAAAAATATAGCTATTTTTTAAAAAAAATTCTAAAAACTTTTTCCCACTTCATGTCTAATTTCCTTTTTAGGAAATTATAAAAAAATCAAAAAAATCAAAAGCTTTATTTACATAATTATTTAAAGAAACATACAAGAAAATAACATTGGGTAAATATTGAAAACAAACAACTAATATCCTTTACTTTACACCTTAGATATCCATACTTTTTAATAGAAGACCTTTAAGCAAACTTATTTCTCAAGAGGGGGAATAAGAAAATGCATCTTTTGATTTATAGTAAGGTTTCAGGAAGTCAACATTCATTATCATCACTATAGCCAGTTATGTATCAGGTTAAACACTTCCTTAGATACTGTAGTAACTTAAGAAAGGCCAGATTCCATTTGATAAATTAAACAATCTTGCTACCTTTCTTGAGCTAGAAGGATGTCAAGACTTTTCATTAACTGTACAGAGTTAAAAAATTCTTATTCTACATATCAAAATTTTAAAAAACCAAAATCAATTTACCCTCTCCAAATTTGAGTTACGCAAAACTATCTATTCAAATAATATCAA
Organism: Acaulospora morrowiae; assembly: GCA_910591835.1. Classification (NCBI taxonomy): domain Eukaryota; kingdom Fungi; phylum Glomeromycota; class Glomeromycetes; order Diversisporales; family Acaulosporaceae; genus Acaulospora; species Acaulospora morrowiae. The sequence goes on along the minus strand of CAJVPV010001898.1, from coordinate 10,342 downwards.
AACAATTATAACACATCAGCAAGTAATAACACGTCAACAAGTGACATCATGTCAACAAACAATAACATATCAATAAGTAACTATTGTTAATATAAAAATTGTAATAGGGAGCATGATGTGACATGTGGGGCCTGGTGCAGTGCCGCATGGGGTATCGATCATGCATCAATTATGCTTGATTGATGGGCGCCAAGTTTGTAAAAGTTTAGTAATTTTGCATGACGTGACGATAAATTAGAAAGACGTGTCACAATAGTATAAATAGCCAATGTATCCAGAACAGAAAGAGAGACAAGAAAATTAATAAAAAACTGATTTTGCAAAATCCAATTGCTTGTACCAGTGCAATAATAATTAATAAACTTATCTTATTTGTCATTTAGTCATCCTAGAAAGGATCCGCCACCCTATAGCTAGACAGGAGAGAGATCAGAAGAGGAGACTAATTAAATCTAGAGGAAGATTAGGATAATTATCATCACATATACCTTTGGTATCGCCAGCGACATAGACCCACTCACCCAACGTAGCACGAGTCTTGGCCTGGAGTAGTGACAGACTCGCCATTGAGGACAACACTATATATTAACAAGTAACAATTTATATGCATATAAATAGACCTTTCAAGTCAATAGACAAGCTACCAACTATAGGTAAACAAAATGCATCAACAATTACATTACAAGTTAATCAATACCATGTGTCACCTAACACTGTATACTAACAATCACTTATATTAGTAAGAACAAGTCTTATTACTCAAAATATTCCTATCACGTGCACAATTTTCAATATTTTTTATACTCATCAATTATCATCTATACAATGCTCAAATAGCTTTTACCAGCCCTTCCCATTCAATTCTACCTTCCTCTTTACATCACCAAATCACCAAATCTCTCTTGTTAGATATTATTCTCATTAAAAGAAAAAAACATCAATTCACAATTATTTATTTGAACCAAAACAAAGAAATCATTATCACAGAACTTTTCACATCTATCACTATCCCACTTCTAACCAATTATCTTCAAAATAGCTCATTTCTACTCAAAACATTATTTATACAAGTTTATCAAATCTCTTTATCATATAAGTGGAATTTTTAACCAAGAACCAAAACAGACTACTTATTCAATTTTTCTTTCTCAAAGTTAAACTATGTGATCAGTTAGATGAATTCTAAACTATCAAAACTCTCTCCAAACTATTTTTACAGATAACAAAGCTCTTAGAGAAGAAATTCTCAATCAGGTTACTAGCAAAAGCTGGAACTATTTTAAACATGTTTCCTGGAATACGATCAAAGTTGATAGAAAGACAAGCAAAAAGAAAAAAAGTATTTTTCCTAAGTGCAAATTATCAAATCAGTCTAGCTGAATATCCAAAAACTCCATCTGCTTCTTTATCCAATGATCCAATCACAACTTCCAATCTTTCATTTAACCAATTGCAAGCAACAGAACCAACTGATCACCATACCCAATTAAACATTTTACTATTCTCCTCCAATCAAAATCTAGCACATCCAAATTTAATTAATAACAATGACTCATTAATGTCAATTAACTTGGATTTTTCCATCCCTAGTGATCTAGACATGGAAGCCTTCTTCAGTATATTTCTTTTTCCAGAAATCAAGAATAATTTTCTATTCACTTTAATTAATTTCTCAAACATTCTTAACTTACAAAACCTTGATGAGTCATTTTTTTCTTCTATAAGGTCCTCATCTCCCACCATACAAAACCTATACATTCACAACTCTACCAACTCTCTAGATATTCACAACTCTAATAATCAAGATTCTAAACCTGACAAAAGAGCTATTTTTAAAACTAGAGAAGAACAAGCCAGTACAAGACTCAATAAATATGAGGACAACCTAACAATAAAGTCACCTGGTAATGAGAAATACAATTCTCTTGACTGTAACAATGATAGCAACAATAAGACAGACCCATAGAACTCCTTACCATTAGAAGACATATGAGATCACCATTGAATAGTCCAGTGGGCCTTCAAACTAGCATTAATAAGAAACAAACTGCAGGAAATAATCAATCTTATCCTTGACATCTACAAAACACCTAAAGACAATACTAGACAAAAGTCATATCTTGCTATCTTTATAAAAATAGAAAAAAGAGACTGACAATTTTTCAGATCTTTTTCCAAGACCAAAGACCTCCAGGACAACCACCAAAAGGAATATGAGAAAAAAATATTTCCAAAACAACTACAAGATCAAAAACAAGATCACTTATCTGAACCGCATAACAAAACAAAAAATTAGGCTACTTCTAAATACCTGTCTTCTTGTTGCATACTTGCAGTATATCAATATATTTGACCTTACTCCTTTTCAACTCATACAAATCCTAGACTATAGATGTAACTATTTCTATCATCCAGAAAACACAGAAGATCTAGACTGTCTCAAACTCTTGTCCTCTGTAAAGAAATGTTTTAGAACAATTTTTCTCCACTTCCATCAAATCCAAACTCTATTCTTTTAAAAATCAAAGCAAAGATCCTCCATAAAATTCTTATTGCAGATAGAAGTACAACAGTAGATATTGCAAGATCACTGTGACTTTATTACAAGTTTGATCTTCTTTCAGACTCCTATTTCAAAATTTTATCCCTATTACCAAAGCATCCTTCCAATCTTCTATACAACCTCCTTTCTCTATTCCTAATAACTAAAAGAAATAAATTAAGAAACCTGAACAGTTTAATAAAAAAACTTAGAAAGCAATTTGTTATTCCTTTAAGACTTCCAGAATCTTATTTTGATCTTCCTCCACCAAAAATTCCACTTTCTGACTCTCCTATGGACCTGGCACCCGAATTTTAAAACCAGTTTTCAATAGATTCATCAACTCAAAATATAAGTGTAATGATCAAAGAACTCAAAAACAAATACTTTTTCAAAAGACTTCCCTTTGCTTTATAATATCCAAAGAAACTCTTCCCTATAGTTCCTTGTCAATACCTGAACATCTAATATCAATACCATTCCAAATTCCTGCCACTAACCACCAAGATACTTAAACTCTTATCAATATTCTTAAAAAAGATTTCTTTTGTCAATTACTATTGGAAGCACAGTGGGTCTTTCCAGATGTCCCATAAACTAATAAGCCTTGGCTGCCAAAAAATAAATCAGATCTTGATTTATCCTTAAGCATTGGCAAATTCCTTTCAAAAGATAAAAACCTTAGAAAAACCATCAAATTCCTTCACGACAAATATAAATTTCAAAGAATTCCCAAGTCATGGTTCAATATTTTACTTATTCTACTACTAGAAAATTCCAGTGAAATCAATCAAATCTTTATAAGAGAATGGAATGTCACATATCAACATTTTATTATCAGACAATAATTTTCTTCCAGCTAGTATTGTTAATCTCCATAAAATTTTCAAATTCAATAGACTTTCTAAGTACTTTATTATTTCAAAATTCCTTCTCAAACTAGAGTTCAATTTCATTTTTTTTCTAATCTACTTTTTCTTATGAGTACAAAAATCAATAACTATACTATAAATATATTTCCTAAACTTTTTTCTATCAGTTATTTCTCTTTAACAAATCTCATCACTATTTCTAATGAACCAACTTCTCCCTTACATCACTTAGATCATCACCTATACTATTCACCTATCTGTAACAACACAAATACATCTACCCCTTGCAACTAATAAAATCTAATTTCTTTTACCACCCTCAACACAAGAGGACTTAACAAAATTACCAAACTTCAAGTTCTCTCTAACTTTGTTGAAAACTGATCAAATCTACTTTATACAGAAACCAAATTAAAGAAAAGCAATTTTTACTCAAAAAACTTTAATGGCAGATTTATCATATATGGCAACTAAGACTTACTGAAAAATGGAACAGCTCCTATCATAGAAAAAGAACTTTCTTCTCACATATTCAAAATCTTATTTACCTCAGAATTTTGCTCTTCCATTATTCTAAAATTCAAAGGCAAAATTAATATCTTCCTAACTGCCGTCTATCTTCTACACAACATTGAAGAAAGAAGATCAACTGTTAGTCTTCTATGCCAATTCATTAGAATTGCTACAATATCCAAACTCTATCACATAATCTTAAGTGATTTCAATTCTTATTTCAAAAAAGCTCTATCAATTGGAGCTGCAACATCTTTGTACAAACAATCAGTCTACAATTACCTTAACAATTACATCGATATTGGCCAACAGTTTTATGAAAGAGCATTTATACATTTTATTTTTACAAGTGCATCCTGCATTGATCAAGTGTGGATATTCAAAAACCTAGCATCCAAAGTTATTTGATATCAGGTTGGCAAATGTGACATTATTTCAATAGACTATTGATCAGTTGTTATCAAACTAGATTAGTTTGAATTCAAGAAAACAAAGACAATCTACAAATTCAATATTGACAAGATGACCAAAAAAAACATTGTTACCTTTACTAAAGACATTGAACTTTGGCTCAGTGTATTCTTCTCCACATTCTTCAATAATATAATAAAAAGTTTTATGATCAGATTTATTAAGAAAACCAAAGTAAACATTTCTAGAAAAAGCCAATATATCAAAGTGAAAAAAAATCTTAGAAAATAGACCAGAAAAATTAATCAAGCTATAATCCTTATTAAAAAAAACAAATTATCTATTCCATTAGACAGCAATCTCACAGACCTATACACCATTGCAAACTGGTATACGGTCATATTAGTAAAAGGTTTCAAGAAGCTCAAAAGATTGCTAATCAAGGAAGGGTTACTCTAGGCTCAGCATGAACTCCTAGAAAAGTACTGTCTCAACTTTGAAACTATTGTAGAAAACTTTTACTCCAAGTCAAAAAACTATATTGCTAAGGCCCTTGGCAAAATCAAACCCAAAATCGACCTAATACAAATTTATAACAACAAAAATCAAATTGAAGATAATCTTGAAGTTATAAAAGACATTATTAATTCCTATTTCCAAAACATCCTGTAATGGCAATCTTTTAATCTTCAGATTTCCTGAGTGTCAAGAAGTGTACAACCCTCTTCCAATAGATCAAGACCTATATAGAGAAGTACTCTCAGTGATCAATCTGACAATTTTCAAGTCCACTATTAAAACACTTCCAAAAAATAAAGCTCCAGGAAAATCAGAAATCAGCTACAAAATTATCAAACTTCTGGGCAAAAGTGCTTACGAACCTCTCTGTAACATATTCAATTCTATTACTAACTTCACATTCATCTTTAATTCCTGAAAGCAAACTATTATCATACTAATCTTCAAAAAAATAACCTGGAGCCACAATCTAAACAACACAAGACTTATATCTTTTGTAGAATCTACAAGAAAACTTTTTACTAGCATAATTAACAAAGATTCATCAAAACTCTCAAAGACAATCAAATACTTTCAGACTTTAACTTTGCTGGCCTTTCTGACCAAAGCACTATGGAATCTTTAACCATTGTCAACTTAGCAATCCAAGCTGCAAATATTGATAACAAAGAATTCTGGTTTGCTTCTTTGGACATCATCAAAGCCTTTGACTCTGCTTTAATTCCAGCCATTCAAAAATCATTTTAAAGAATCAATTGTTCAAAGAAGTTAATCCAACTTATTGTTAATCTATTTTTCAACAGAATAATGTTGATTAACATCTCATCGGAACCAACAGAATCATTTATGGTTAATAATGGAATAGAGTAGAGGAAAATTCTATCTTTAATCACTTGGATTATCTTCTATGATCTGCTCATCACCAAACTTTCCAATTATCCCAAAATAATCAAATATATTGTTCCTAATGCCTTGACATACATGGATGACCTGGCATTAATTGCAAATACCAAAGACAAGATGGAGAGCCTTCTAAAAACAGCAAATCAATTTTTTCAAATCAATGAATTAATATGTAACAAGAACAAAACAAAAATAATCAATAATATCTCAACTAAAACAGCTTATTCCATAGTATCATTTTCGACAACTATACAATTCAAGTCCTAAAATCTTTCGAGAGTATAAAATACTTGGGCATTCGGATATTTTCTTGTCACATGTTAAGATCCAATAGGAAAACCTTCAAAGAAACAACCAACAAAATTCTAAAAGAACTTACATATCAAAACTGAAAAGGAGAAATTAAACAGAAAATTATTGAATAGGTTGTATTTAGAAAATTTGAGTATTTCTTGTTTACTTCTCATCTCCACAAATCTCTCTTCAATAGTCTATAAAGAAAGATCAACAAGCTTATCAAGTTCTCATACAAGATATTTTCAAGGTGTTCCAATTTTATTCTAGTCAGTAAGGGAGATCTAAAGATCTCTTTGCTTGAAAAAAGACAAAGATTATCCCTTGTAACTAATCTAATATCTATGGTTCCGAAAATTGAAATCGAATAGAATCGAACAGAATTGCATAAGGTTCAGAACACTATTAAAAATGATGGTGGGGTATACCTCACCTATTAAATTTAATATAAACTTGAGAATCAAATACAGAATCAAAGAGAATCATTAGGATCCTTACTAATATCCAAGCTTGCCACCCTGTCAATTAGAAAATATCTTCACCAAGATATCAGATCAATACAAAAAAGAGAATCAATATGGTTCTGTCCACTTTGCAATCCAAACAAGTTTAATCAAGACAATTGGCTTCTCAATGCAGCTCATGCAACAAAAAACTTCAAGATTCAACTGTATTTTTCAGCCTGTATATTTTACAATGACAATGTAATAAATCCTGTTGGCTTCTTATTTAAACCACTTAAAAGCAATCTCAAAATTACTGCAGTCTACACAGCAAATGCATTAAATATTTAATTCATCAACCAATTGCTCAGATTCAATAGTTCCAATAAACTTATATGGTTCCAAATTATTTCACATATGAGAATTATAATATGTGATTCAGAACCTCTTTGGTTCAAAAACTTTGTCAACACTTCCTCCCTAAGGGGTACACACGAACCTATCCTCAATTCAAGACCAATATTTTGGCTGGTCAATCTGAGTCATGTTATTATTAAAACCCACAAAAGAACCACAGAATTTAGAGAAAACTTATCTTTAAAAGAAAAACACTATCTAATAGACCAATCCTACAATCCTACCAATTACCAAAGTTGTCTTTTGGATACAAGTCACAATAATTCTTGTCTCATTATTTTCATAACCACATTTGCATTATCCTTGTAAGTATTTATTCAAAGCTCTCCTTAGCCAAAATTTTGTCTCAATAATCTAATTTAAGAAACCCTTAATACTTCTCAAGTGCAAGAAAAAATTGTACAAGATATTTGTCTCTCATTAAATTCACTCACCTTCTCAACTTTCTAAGATCAACCACTCTATCTTTTTCTCTGTTCAAGTTTTCAAAGATGATGTTATCATTAATGAAACCAAAGTTACTCTATCTACTTTAGGCATAGCTATAGCCAATATTCTTTTGGTAACCTATAATATTATTTAATGGTGTCCAGTCTTATTAACAATTGAAATTAGAAACAATTAAGATATCTTCTGACAAGTTCTCAATGGTCTATAAAAATAGTCAAAACTAATTATACATCTATAATTTCAAGAATTATCAGTTTGAATACTCAAAGATCAGTTCACCTCTAATTAGCCAAAGCCAATTCCAATCCAATCATAAACAAAACTTTACAATGGAACACTCTTTTATTATACTTCATCAAAAATCCTAAAATAAACAACATCAATCTGGACAGTAGCACTATTTGATCCAAGAAAATTCTAAGAATCACAAAAACCTATATGATTTGTAAAAGCTTGTCTATAACCAAAACCTTTCAAGAAACCTTAAATCCATATGGCCTGGAATTTTTTATCAAATTCACCAAGCAAATTAGAGATATATAAAACAACTTCTACAGTGATCTTATATTATTTAGAATTAAACTTTTTTCAAAAACACTTCCAACATGAGTCTTTCTTAATCAACTATATCCAGAGCAGTATTTAGACTACTTTTGCCTAAGATATGAGCTTAGAATTGAAAATATCAGACATATTTTTAAGTGCATCAAAGCAGAAAATCATATAGCTCGAATCATCAATAGTATAAACTGTATCTTACATCCAGACCAAAGCAACAAATCATTTGATCACATCTGGCAAGTAATCAAGCTTTCATATGGTCTTATCAATAACATATACTTTATAGCTGATACTATTATCTGGACCAAAGCAGTTTCTGAAAGCCTTATACTACTCTATAATCTAATTTGGAAACCAAGGTGTAATACAGTGAATACATCTTCTATTACTGGAATTAAATAGAATCCAAATCTTCACTAGTCAAAAAAGAGTAATAATAATAATAATAATAACATCAATTCAAAAAATCCAAACCAGAAAGCATCAAACTTCAAATCAAACTCCAATTCTTATAGCGAACTAATGGTGAATCTTCCATCTTTAGTTACGAATGAACTTATTAATAGCAATTACAACTTCATTCTATGTTACAAAAATTTAATAACTAATTTTAACAATCTTATCAATAATCCCGAGTAGGTATTCATAGCTGCTTAGCACTATCTCAAATGTGTAATAGTTTTAAAATTTATTTTCTTTACTACTAAGATAGTTCATATAGGCAAGCTAGCATTAGACTTATTAACTTAGCTAGTTATATAAGAAATGTTGTTACTTTTTTTATATATAAATTTTAAACAATTTTACAATTAATAAAGTAATAATGTTTACCTAAAAAATTTTTATAAACAAATTATATATTTCAGTTTAATATTATAAAAAAAATCAAATTAAATAAAAAATACATTAATATTTATTATTATTATATATGTAATAAAAAGATCTATTTTAAAATTTTTAAACAAATTTGTATTTATATTTCACAATAATTAATTATTATTTAAAAATGTTTTTATAAGATTAAAAAATAAAAATTTATTTGTAATATTTTTTACTAAAAAACTTAATAATGTTTCAAATATAACAACTTTTGAATATTTGATGTTAATAAAAAATTATTCAAAAAATAAAAACTTAAATAAAATTATATTTAATTTTTAAAAAAAATTTGACAGTACATTAAGTAATATTTAAAATAAATTAATTTGAAATTTACAAGTTGAATTAGATCAAAATAAATTTAGATTTGGAAATAATCTGATATATATATATATACAGTGTGGTGCAAAAAATTTTGGAATTTTTTATTTATTTATTACTCAAAAACTACTTATAGAAATTAATAAAAAATATATCAAAACAAAGCTAAAAACCTAGAGATTTTATTAATATATAATTAATAATTCTTTCACCATTATTTTCAATTATTAATTCATATCTCTCTGTTATTGAATTTATAAAATTATTTAAAACCTTATTTGGAATTTTATCTCATTCTTCTATTATAAATTGTTCTAATTCTAAAATATTTTTTGATAATCTCATTTCTACATTTTTTTTAGTAATAGTTCCAAGGTTTTCAATAGAATTTAAATCTGAACTATTAGAAAGCCAATCAATAATTTCAAAAAAAAACTTATTTAAAAATACTTTAGCAATTTTACTTGTATACTTGGGATTATTATCTTGTTAAAAATGCCAATTGTTTCCAAGTAGTCTATTAATTTCTTGTTTATTATTTTGCAAAATATTGATATAAAATTTTGCATTCATAATTTCTTTAAAACAAAAAAAAGAAGTTTTTTCTTTTGTACAAATTTCATTCTATGTAAAGATTTTAGTATAATCTTTAGGTATTCTTTTAATCAGTCTTGCATCTTTATATTATTAAATAATAGTATTTGTGAATAGTTGAAATACTGTTTTATCAGAAAATAATATTTTTTTCCAGTTATTATCAAGATATTTTTTTGCTCAAATAATATGAGCTTCTTTATGAGCAATAGTAAGCATAGATATTTCTAAAAGTAAATTATTTTTATAACCCATATTGACCGAATGTCTTAAAATTGTTGAATATAATACTTTGATATTAATATTTGATAATTTAATTGCCAAAGTTCTTGAGGAAAGTCTTGAATTATGACATAAATATTGACCAATTGCTTTTGATTCATGTGCTATAATCTTTTTAAAATAACCACTATTGGATTTTCTTAAATTATTGCCTTTTGAATTCAATTTTTTGAGATTGTAATAGATAGTTGATATGTTTATATCAGTTTTAAAAATATATTTCATATGCAAAAGTAATTCCATTATTCCACAAATGTAATATAGTTTGTCATTAAGTATTTTTTTTAGAAGATAACATTGTAAAAATAAGTTTGTAACAAAAATAAAATGATCAAATAATT
>CAJVPV010001897.1:0-14364 GCA_910591835.1 Acaulospora morrowiae | reverse complement strand
CTGTTGGCGTTAAAATAATAATCGCTCAAGTTCACTGTCTTTTGAAATCACTAACAATTTTATTAAGACTTTTACATTCATATATAATATATTATATATAATAAAAGAAAATTTGAAATTTAATATTGTAAAAAATATAATAGATTATATTTTTAACAAATTTTTTTTTCGATTTGTTTGTTTTAAAACATTATATTTTATTATAAAATTATAAAAATTTTAAACTTTTAAAAAATAAATATCATTTTAATTAAAAATATATATTTATTTAAATTATATTAACTGAAAACAAAAAAGTAATTATTGAATATTACTTTGAAAGTGTCATTAAAAAAAATTATTGTAAAGAGTTATTTTAATTATTGTTAAAAATCCATTGGATATAATATATACAAGCAGACAATTTTATCTAGCTATAAATTTTTATTAAAAGTAACTTGGATTTTTTTAAATAAATTTGTTCTTAAATTATAAGAAATATCAAAGAGTACTAGTATATTTATTATATTGATAAAATTTAATTACCGTATACGGTGTATTATAAAAATAAATTCAAATACTGTATATGGATGTGAATGCCAAACTAATTTTGTACAAAGATCATTTGGAAAATTTTATATGATTCGTATAAATCAATCTTTGCACATCTATTTATCAAAAGTATCATGCATCTGTCCTCAATTATTGTTGTACGAAACCCGATACAGAATGGATAGATTTACAGCACATATTGTCCCACCGCTGACACATAAATCGTTTCCGAATTGAACATAAACGCAAAAAATGGCGGATTCTTCTACCGAGAAATATGTACGCTGGCTGTTCTTGGAGTTGTTGATCAAATTATTTTTATATAAATCACTCGAGTTGTAAAGAACTTTATTCGATAAAATGTCGCAGGAATTTGAGGGACCAGTAAAACAAGAAGAGTCTAACATCCAGGATACTTCTCAAATAAGCAAATGTACTAATCCAGAAATACCAGACATTTCAAACTCTGTTGGCGCTAAGGGAAAACATAAAGATTTGATGATTGAATCGAATTTTGAGCCGGAAACTCAATCAATGATAGATGAATTGGAAAAGCATGTTGATGAACTCGATCAAATCAACAAACTTGATTTTCCTCACGAAGTGTTAATTAAGTTGGACACACCAGTTTCTGAAGGGGAACAGAACGAAGCTAATTATCTCTCGGATGCTACGTCAGATTATACTTCGGGCGATGAAAATGTGCTGACAGAGGAGCCCGAATCGATACCCACAATTGAAAATGTGAAGTCGCACGAGAAACGAGAAAGCATTGATGATTTTGAAAAGGCGTGGCGTGATTTTGATTGGTCTTGTGCGCAACTTTCGCCCAAACGAACGGATTCGAATCGAGTATACTCAAATAGCTGTACGATTAACAATCTAAGTCACTTTAAAAGTTTTAGCCCTAGGAAAATTCTGAGTTATAATTCTAGAAGAACTTTCAATCTCCAAGATAGCGTAATTTCTAATAAGGATTCAAAGATTAAATCGGAAAATGTTGAAGAACAAATCCAGAAACAAAGCAAATTTGTTGCAGCAGAGAAATCAAATCAACGTAGGTTTCACCATGCCTTAGCGATTATTATTAACGTTCGTACGTTTTAAATGTGTGAATATGACAATATATAGTAAAAGAAATCACGACATTAAACGTTGTCACCACCACACTAAGCACTAACGAACAAACTGTCCAAGGTAACTTTCTAAAATTCAAGGAATTTGTGATGAACAAAAAAAGTGAGTTAACATTCGCTTCCTTCATCAGAATACAAAGGACAAATTTCTGTCGAGAGGAGGTCTGAAGGCAGTTCCGACTCATTACGTATGTTTATCTGATCAAACTTAGTTAAATTAATTTTCAAGACTCCGTGAACTTACTCTATACTTGTTGCGGGCAGTATCTAGTGACATTCTTCCAGGTAAACATGAATTTTTTATGACCTATTACCTATTGATAATTCATTCCCAGTTGAACTAATTATCTGTACATTGAATAGATATGATGCTAGTTCGAATTAAATCAGTGGAATTTAATTCATCTCAGAAGATAAATCCCAAAGCCAAAACATCGTTTCGTCTTGTAATTCATTCGGTGACACACCATACGAAGCCGAGTATATCGATTGAAGAAAAACTAAGAAAGATGTTTCTTTTCCCGTTCGATTATCATTCATATGTATTTGATGCACTGAAGTTTGACGTTTATGATCACGGATCTTTTCTTAATACCAAGAAAAGACTTGGTCGATCAATTGTTCGTTTGAGAAATTTAAAGGAGGCTATTTTAAACAAGAAGGAGTTTGAGGGGTAGGTTTTTCAACAATTTTTTGTATCTACTACCGAAAAAAATCTCATTAATGTGAAACTGATGGATAGAACATTTCCCCTGGAAACCGTGGAGTTTCCGAATTCCCACGAAGTTGGCACCATTTTGTTAAACATCAAATTCCATTATCCTGACGATCCTCCCTTAACGCCGCCCACACCGTCTCAACCATCAATTGTACGTTCGAAATCCGATTCCGTCGTTACCAAACAAAGATCTATCAGTGATGTTTCGATTAAAATTAGTGATGCCGATGAATCAGAACTCGATAATATCATACTCCCCGAAAACAAACCACTTGGCATACTTGACATGGTTCTAAGCCAAGAAACCAGGGATGCAATCAAAGAAATTACCGTTCTTTATCACGCATTCTTTGACCACGGTTGGAGACTGACAAAATTGGAATTTTTAAAAGCATATATGTTACTCGAGAAATATTACACTCAAAAGCCAAAGTAAGATGTGGTAAATTAAAGAAATTCGCGATACTTTTAATTTATTTTACTAATCTCTGCCTTAATGGTAGTCCGGTGACAGGAAACCTATTTCACAATTCGGAAAAAATAAAGGTGGCTCAATACTATTTAAAGTATTCGATGGCATCGTATGTGCGTATTTTTTATGCCAATAAATTACGTGGCTGTTTATTATTATTATCCTCAACCAATGAAATATAATTATACTTTTTGTTTTAACAGGGTTCCTTTCTGTTCAATTTCTTTGGATACGGGCATAATATGGCACCACTGAGTATGCGTATTCTTTATTTTTTATTAAAAGTCCCTATCTTCTATAGTTCTGACCTATACTTGAACTTTATTTAAAGATGCATTTAGGATGAATTCTGACCGTAAAGCAGTTCAGGATTTCTTCGGTCTTGACAAGGGAGACATTATTTGTTGGGAATATGGTCAGAGGACTGTGTCCGTACCGAATTATATGATTGTTCGTGATCCGGAGACCAATTCGATTGTTATATCAATTAGGGGAACCATGGTATTAATAAGATTATTCATTATTCCATATTTTATAAGTTTAATGATCTACACATAGAAACTCGATGATTAATCCTCACTGTCAAAACAGAATATCACTGACGCTATAACCGATGTTTTGACTCACTACGAACCGTGGAATGGAGGGGTTGTTCATCGTGGAATATTACGCAGCGCTCAATATTTGGTGAATCATTCGCTGGCGGATATTCGATCTGCAGTGGCGAAGTTCAAATCCAATGCTATACAAGTAGTGGGTCATTCATTGGGAGCATCCATTTCATCGATAGTAACCATACTTTTACGCGAACAATGTAAAGATTTGCTTGCACGTGGAGTTGATATTCACGCATGGAACTTTGCAACAGCTCCTTGTTGCTCACTAGATTTATCATGTGATCCGGAGTCAGTAAAATGCATTGATAATTTCATAAACGAGAACGATATAATTCCACGATTGAGTTACGGGAATTTAATGGATTTTAAGGAATTGGTGAAATTTGCAGCTAGTGAATTGAAAAATGAGATTTACAAAAAGGTATGCGTATTCAAAATAATACCCAAATTCGTTTCCATTACTCACTTTCTCACAGCTTAATTCCAGGGATAAGCTTACAAAGATAATTGCTGCTATTGACGATTACCGTACTTCATTAAAGCTTAATTCATCGGAACAAAAACTTTACATACCCGGAAATATATATTACCTTTACAAGGGATTCCATCGATTTTATACTAAAGACATTGTGTGTGAAGTATCAAGACCAGATCTATTCACAGACGTTAGCTTGAGAAGGAATTGGTTGTTTCATCATTTTCCGGATCGATATGACAAGAAATTTAAAGGCGTCCTGAAATATTTGGCTAAAAAAATGAATGATCAGGAGCTTGATAGAGAGAAAAGGTTTAGGAGAAAATGGAAGAAAATAGAAGATATCGAGTCGGTCGGAGAGGAAGGAGGAAGGGCCGAACGATGGATTTCTAGAAGCGGACACATTTAGAAATTGTCAATTAAGTCTTTGAACATTATTTATTTGCATGAGCCCGATTTAGCTATTTTCACATGTGTAGAACCATGTCATGTATAGTTTGTATCTTTATTCTGTATTATTATATATCATATATATTATATTTTGCATCATTAAATCTTCAAATCAGCTCGTATTAAATATCCTCGTATGACCTGAAATTATCATATATTGTAATCCCAAATTTGGTTTAATTTTAATATTGTATTAAGAAATAACGTTGAGTGAATGTGACATTTCATTATTGTTTTAACCAAAATCCTAAGACGACTGCCAACTAAGAATTGGAACTCATGATAAATAAGCAACATCTATAAGTTATCGAGTCAAGTTGAACCGGGACGTGTAATGTTGCTGACAGAGAATTTAATGTTCAAACCGTTTTGCAAATCCGAAATCATTTGTTCAAATCAAAATTTATTGTTTCGTATCTTTAGAATTTCATTTCAAGATTAAATGTATATTTATTTATTTAAATAT
This sequence comes from Acaulospora morrowiae, assembly GCA_910591835.1. Lineage (NCBI taxonomy): Eukaryota > Fungi > Glomeromycota > Glomeromycetes > Diversisporales > Acaulosporaceae > Acaulospora > Acaulospora morrowiae. The sequence continues at coordinate 9,499 of CAJVPV010001897.1, read as the reverse complement.
TTAAATATTTTTTGATTTATCTATACTGTATACAGTATAATAATTATTTATAAAAAATTTTACAGTATTAATCATTGCATTAAGCCATTAAGGAGTTTGTGATAAAAAATTTTTTTATAAATATGTACAGTATATGCAGTACTGTATATCATAAACATATCGACTTAAACTAATAATAAATTTAACTAAATTATAATTTTTAAGACACAAGGCTTATATACCATACTGTCTGTATACATTCACAGCATTATTAAGTAAATCAATGTTCATAAGAATAGATTTTTCAATACACAACATTACAATGATTACAAGTTTCATGCTCAGAAATCATAAACGTTTAATGAATAGGTAATTAATAGAAAAATATAATGTGAAAAGGATTATTTATATAATTTGAAAGTCAGTCATAAGAATGATTATTGCAATTCCATGATCGAATGTCGAGTATTATAAAAATAAGGTTTATAAAATTTCATAATAAGCGACTAATTGTGCGAGCATTATTAATAACGCGTAATCCGAGAGTAATTTGGTCAACCTGGTGATAAAGGTAGTGATACGTTTCATAATACTGTCGCTTATTGGGAGTTTTTTTTAGATTATCAACAGTCTGGTTTGGTGCGATAAGAATTGGCGAATACAGAAATTGTGAACTACGGTATTCCACGTTTGCATTGGTACATTTTGTATAATATTTTTTCGAATATATCAGAATAAAGGATATCTATACATTGTTAATCTGGTGCATTTCTTCCCTAATTGTTTGTAATATTGACTGTGTAGAACATATACCGTCAGATCTGTAGAAAATTCTCGGTATTTCTCTTACCGGTTTAAATCTTCAAATAGCATTTTGCATCTACAATCCATTACAGCTGGTAAAATTAGTGCATAAAATGTTGGCATAGAAGGCCTTTAAGATGGTACAAATGTTGCACATGATAAAAGAGGAGAATATAAAATTTATTAATAGCGAATTAATACTGTAAAAAAACGTAGTGTCCATATAGCAGTAAATATAAACGAGAAATTTATATGAACTGCCATCAAAGATACATCGTCCCAATTTGTTAAAGATATCAGAATATTCCACAGGTTTGTACAAGGAGTGCAACATGAAAAATTTATCAAATTCTTTCATACAGTAATGGGATCAACTTAAGAAAGAATTGTGCGAAGGTATGAATGACATTACGAAGACCCATATACAGTATAGCTATTATAGAGCACCTTCGATAATTGAATCTTATTGAGTAAATGTTCCACGATCAAACAATAAAATCTCATGTGCACACATTGTTAAATCTGTTCTCTATTTACTTTTCTGATATATACCCATATACACGAATATGCACAGTTAAAGATAAGCCTGGTGTAGGTATTGACAAATACAAAAATAAAAGTATTATAGATTGCAGTACAATGTCAACAAAAGGATTGTTATAAAAAATTTAAAACACATTACATATTCATTATATTGGCTGATTTTTCAAAACTATCTGCTGAATTTCGTAAAGACCAATGATGAAATTACCACCAGGAATTTCAGGTCGAGAAACCGGTAAAACATATCCAATAGCCTGAATAGGTGGGTCATAAAATACATCACTTATCGGAATGTTGATCTGATATGCTGGGTTACCCAGAGCATTACACCCAGTAGGTTGATTACTACCTTTTTGCACAGTCCCGAAATGCCACTATTTTTTTTAGAAACATACGTGTAAATATCGAAAAATAAACAGAATCTCTAAACAGTTTAACATTACTTTTCTGGTTGGCAATCCCTGTCTCCATAATTTGGCCTAATAATTAAAAAGTTTTTTAGAATATCAACTACGAAACCATAATAAAACGGTCAATAGATAAATACCTTCATTTCTCGATTAAAATATCCACGTGTATTTTGTGTAGTTCGCAAATCATAAAGCTTTATTCCTAATGCACATCTCACGTACTGCTGACCCATCCAAAGTTCACACTTATCTTTCAATTCATGATAACTTTGACTAACTGCAACCTCACAAACTATTCTGGCATGAGGGTTCCCCTACAAAAGTATAAGTATTAGAAATTGTATACAAAACAGATAATGATAATATACACTAAATTTAATTTACCATTGTGGTGCTTAGGGGAGGTCCAAGATAGAGAGGCCCAGGATTGTGAGGTTTTGGAACGTATGCCTTATCTGGACATACTGTAACATCCGGTGAAATCCTAAGTCCATCTGCATTTGGTGAAGGATGAACTATAAAAAGGATGTAGGATATTAGAAAATTCATAAAAAGTCAAAGATCAAATCTCTTACATAGTTTACCCCTAACGACTATTGGTGGATTAATAATAACGCCATCATTCGAATTTTGAAATAATCCATCAATAGCGCAACAACAGAATCATGTACATCTGTGCACATTTCAACAATAAAAACGTTGCCGTTATTATACTCAAACTTGTACCCAGATGATTTACAGTTTTCAAGAAATTTGTTGTGGTTTTTTATCGATATATTGGAACCAATCTTAAGAGGTAAACTACAATTAATTTAAGTTAACACTAAGTGGAACTTAAAGTAATTCTATGATAAAATAATATGTTACCTATTCTCCTCTATAGATTCCTTTAGAAATTTTGGATGTTGGAATTGTTCTTGAAGCTTCTTATTTAAATCACAAAACATTTTGAAAAAAGTTTAAGTAAAAAATACGATGTGGTTTGTAGAAAATAAAGATATTCGAATTATCGATCACAAGTCACAAGATATTTGAAAGGTAAACCGGCATGGGATCAAGGAAATTATAATTAGACATCAGTCACGCTTCATGTTAAGTGAACATTTAATACAAGCAATTTAAACCACGAAATTTGTGGTTATACAGTAACTAAATGAATTTAACTCTCCTCATTTATAAGTTCCAGTGATTGTCTACTACTGCTTCCTCCTACATCAGCATACTGTATTTGTTAACCAGATGTAGGTTTACCTAAATTTCACCTGCAGCATTTACATTATCGTCCGAATCCCACTTATATTATTTGCAATATCTTGCTTAGCATTCTTATCCAAGTGATGGATTTTAAGTGCAATAACCTAAAATATATAAAATATTAGAAACTATTTTATCATAAAAATCATATAAACCTATTACCTTTAATCAGGGTTTGGATCCGGATATAAAATTGGATATTCCTATAGACATTCTTTAATCTGGGTTTGTGGTATTAAAACCCAGATATATAACTGGATATTCGATTAAATATCTTTTAATAAAATATAGTAGTAAGCAAAAAAATTTTTAGACAAAATTATTTGTAATTTTTTTAAGATTTTATTTAAAAATAATATAATGTTTTATGATTTTTTCAATTAATAATAATGATTGATTGATTTGATAAGTCTATAGTTAATGTTGACAAAAAATTGCATCGTCATTGTTTATGATTAAGAATAAAAATAAGTGATGGAACATTTTGTTATTAACGGAAATTTTAATTTCTTAATCGTTTATATTTTATATTTATATTATCATTTTGATGTACTATTTGCATTTTTTAAAGACAATATTTGCAATATACGATATAGATGCATAAAATTTTTATAAATTTCATAATATAATCATTTATAACTTTATAGATTAATAGCATAGTAAATAGTGCTCCCAAGTTATCAAATGCATACCCCTAGTTCAATATCTATAGAAAACAAATGTAAAATTTATTCTTTATATATAAGTTTATTGGTTTTCTTATATATTTTATACTTAAACATCTGAATCTTGATCAAATTTTATTATATTGCATGAAAATAAGATTTTTGATTTTTTTTCTAATCTAACTTTGATAAAATTTATAATCCCAATTGACACAATAGGCTCTATACACAATAATCTCAAATTAATCTATTTCAATTTGATACTTTGAACTTTATCTTTATATTAATATTTTATAAAGTTTAAATATATGAATTAAAAGATAAAATCATCTGTTATAAATAATAAGAAATTAAATAAAAATTATTAAGTCTAGTAAAAGCTAACACAAAATTAAATTGAAATTCAAATAAGAATATTAGTATTACAAATAATAAAATAATAAAATATTATTATATTAAAATATTATTATACTAATGATATATTCCAAGAATTAATAATAACAAATAATTAAAATAACTAAATTAATCTTTATAATATTTTATATTGCTTATTTTATTACAGATATAATTATAATAAAATTTAATAATAGAAAAAAAAATTTTTTTCAAGATACTTTTCAAATTGTGGTTTTTTATTAATTATTAATTCAATTTTTATAAAGATAACTTAGTATAAAATCTACAACAATAGTGATATATTGAGATATGTTGCTATAAATATTAATCTGCTAATAAGTAAATATATGCTATAAAAATCTTAATTTGAAAAAATTTTAGAAGTAGCTATTTATTAAATTAAAAGATTAATATTTCTTCAGTAATTTAATTTTTTGTTCAGATTCAATAAGAATAATTTTAAGTTAATAAAAATAAAAATGAAAAAATATGTGAAAAAAATATATTGACATTAAAGATATATTTATTATTAGTTTCATTTTCTGATATTGTATTGACAAATATTTTATTGCTAAGTTAAATGTAATTGGTTTTGTTATTGTTTTTTCTTGTAAGATTATATCTTTGTTTTTGGATTTTTATATATATTATATCCTAATTCAAGAAATTTATTAAAGATTTGAATATGTTTAAAAGTTAAGATAGCTTTTTGAATTTGTGTTATAACTGATAAAGAAATTAAACAAGTAGCTATCAATATTGTTTTTTTTAAATGCTAAGTGAGATCTTCCTCATGTTTTTATTTATTAGAATGTAATAAATATAATATAATGTGTATAGAATCAATAAATGAAAATTTAATACATGAAGAAAGTGACAACATCTCTTATATGACCAATTAGTTTATAAGTTTAATACTAACCTGCTTATGAAAAACTATTTAAGCAATAAAAAAAATAAATATTAAAACTAATACATATCAAAGATAATGTCAATACCTACTTATAAAGATCATATGCAAGTTACAAATTGTAATGTCATTCATTTTTACTAAGAAAAATTTTATAAACCAAGTTCACGAAGTGATTAGCAAGGAAAAATTTTTTTTATTTCTTGATAATTTTTTCTTGTATGCAATACCTCTTGCTTTCAGGTTCATCACATGCAGTTACTCTATTCATTATTTCTGAGATTCTATTCAGCAATTATAACTTTCTTTTGATCAATGCAGATTTATTTAAAATAATGATTGATTAATAATACACTGATGTAATTGTATAAAGATAAATAGGAAATAAAATTTTGAAAATTGCTATTTTACTAATGTCTTTCTCAAAAATTATTCAAATCTTCAACTGCAAAAAAAATATATTTATACTTATATTTGTATTTATATTTTTGACATTACACTTGCCTCTTTATCTTTACTACTTTTTGAAGCCAGTTGCAATCCCTTTATTCTTTCATACCCACACTTTCAAAGATTACAATAATCCTATCTACTATTTTGTATAAGCGTATTTGTTGCTTTTGATTATTGCTTAGTAGAATTTCTAATCACATTCTCATTATTTATAGGATACCATTGGGTTAGGAATTATTGGCGTCTTTGTAACTCTGCTTGGTTTCTTTTGTGCTGAAGATCTTTTTTATACTTGTTACCAAAACAAATTCAATAATAGGAGTCTTATTAAAGCTATCAAAAAAGACACTTGACCTAAAGTAGATGTTTTGGATGATGGGCTTTTTTCTTGACCTATAATTGTAAATCACCTAAAAAACATTTTTTAACTAGACAAAAAGCAATCATTTTATTATGTGGTTTGTAGTGAATATGGAAGTGGTAAAACAACACTAGTCAGAATTGCATCAAGTGAAGTTGGTTATGGTGTCATATATGTTGATATTCCTTCTCATGTTAAAGATTTTGGCAAATGATTTAGAAAAGCTCTTAACTTTGCATTTGAGAAGTGAATCTCTTTTACATAACAATTGACATGAAAATTGGTTAATACTAATGGTGATTTTTTATTATTTTAATTTTTTTATAATAGCAAACATTATTGATCCTAATTTTTTTCTCTATAGGAAATTCTAATGAGCCAGTATGGTGGAGAGCTCTAAAAGTATTTAAATGCAATGCCAAAAAGTATAAAGCTAAATACAATAACTTGCAGTCATCATTTATAATAATGTGAACCAGTTGGTTCATAATAATCCAGAAATTCTTGATATCCTCCAAGATGACACCAAAAACAATACAATAATCATATATATATTGCAGTGTTTGTCAGCAGTAAAAGTGTAGTTCTGAGAAAAATGGAATATAAGTATAGAAATTATTCTTGACCTTGAAGAAAACATGACTTATGATGCAATCCTCATTTAGCTCATGGTTCCTAGTTATGAGCAAAAAAACTATCAATAGAAATTTGTGACCTTAGCAAGAAAGAATCAATAAAATATCTGATTGAAATACATAAAATCACTGAAAAAACAGGAGAATTATATCAATTGGTTGATAAGCACATTTATGAGTTAAAAAATGTTGCAAATGACTTTTTGTTAAAACAATCCATTGAAGGTATAAATAAAGTTTCATTATTTACATAATTCTGTTTTGGATTAACTGCCTATTTTATTTTCTATAGATATCAAAAAGAAAGAATTAATTGAAATCGGCAAAAAATTTAATTTAGCAAAACTACTTAAAGGTTAGGAACACCATAAGTCAGGAAAATGTGTAATTGATGCTTTGTTAAAATCCAAAGAAATTAGTATCCATAATTTTAGAAACTTATTTGCAAATGAAAAGGAATATGGTGGAGTTTTAGAAACTAATGTATTTGCATATTATTTATCAAGAGATATCATAAGTTTTCAATTGCAATCAATAGAATATTACATTTGGAAAAGCTATGATGAATTTGCTGATCTAGTTAGCCTTAGTTCTAATTACTCATCAACTTCCAAATAATAAAATAGATGAGAAATTATTTTGTATGAAATATGACATCAAGGCTTAATATAATATATCAAAATAAATTTTAGAAAAAAAAATCCACTATATCAACACTTAATGCCAGTTCATGCCAGTATACATGCATTTCGTCAATCAGTTAAAAAACAAAAACCTGGTGGGCTGGTTTATTAAAGTATAATGATGCCAAAAAATAGACAGATAGATTGTGATAAACAATTACAATGTTATGTATTAGTGATGCAGCAATATATAATTTTTGTTTATATTTTGATGCTGAACTAATACAGTATTGATATCATTATATGTTATTTTTAAAATTGACAATACTGTAAGATTTAATCCATTAAATTATACTCTTATCAATTTCATCAAATAAATTATAGGTTTTTGAGTTTTTTTTTTTTTAAAAAAATTGTTACACAAAATAATTATTGAAAAAAATTATTTGATTGCTTTATTAACTAAAAAGTCGGCCTCTAACTTAATACAATAAAAATATATATGAAGCAAAGAGATTATCTATTAGCTATTTCTTGATAATTTTTTTTTGTATATAATATCTTCTATTTTCAAATTTATTATATTCTAATATCTTATCTTTTAATAACTTATAATTATACTTAAAAGATATAGTGGTGCAATAATCATTTGGTTGATAGTATGATGGTCATTAGCAAAATGGATGTATCAAACATTTGGATGTACAAACTGGGCTGTATCTCATTCCAAACAATCTTAATCGACATGTGTTCTATTCCTCTTCTGTAATTGGTTCTAGCCTAATTAGATATAGAAAATTCAATATATCTCGAACCAGTTCTGTTTATACATCCTGTCCGAATACAAGCTGAACCAATAGGTTAGATGATTTAAAACTAGTGATAGGATTTCCACCCCTTAGATAGGTCCCTCCCAGAAAACGTGGGTCCACTTTTAAAGTGCATACTAGGTTACTGGGTTTAATAGGTGAAGATAGCAAGTTAACTTAAATAGACCATCATAGTACTGTAATTGAATATAAATTACTTAATAAAAATCATGTACTGCATGCATCTTTTACCTCAAAAAAAAAACTTTATAATTATACTAATAATCTGTTTTATATCATTCCTAAAATTTTTTTAAATGCTTTTTTTATAAGATTAATTTGATATTCACTATTGCTTATAAAAAATTTCTTCAAAAGTGAATATAATAAAGTGCAATTCATATCTTAAAATAAATCTGATATATAATTTAAAGAATTATTTTATAATCTGTTTTATAATATAAATCATATATTTATAGTGTTATAAGCTCTCTGACAAATTCATGCTACTTGTCAATATTTTGATTTACAATAAGATAAGTTTTTAATTCCTGAGACATGTTTCCAATTTGGCTATTTTCTTACTTTAACTTTTCTATCAACTAGCTTAAAGCCTTTCTAATACCAATTTCCTTAGATAAGTTTCAATTTTTTCTTGTAGTTATACAACCCAAGTCACAAGTCTACTTTGACACATTAAACACAAGATAAGAGTTTATTCATTAAACATTACTTTATTGTTTATTACTTAAGGCATTACTAACTTTAAATTAAATTTTAATCTTTAAAAATTATCTATATATTACTAAATAGTGTATATATTTATACATGTGCCTGTTATTTATATGTTTATATCAGATTGTTATTTTATACTACTTTAGAAATTTCTACCAATAAACTTTCTCATATCTTAATTTATTTACCTCTAACTTTTTCCACCAACATCTTATAACACACTAATTATGTAATGTAATAATATGTTATATTACTGTGCCTACTTTTTATTTACAACAATAAATATTATTCTATAAAAATAATTACAATTTTTGGTTTTAAATACTCTATTTACAGTTTTTTTCTTATTGTTTATATAAAAGGTAGAAATCAAAGTTTTAAATTTATCTGCAAATTGGTTTAAATTAAAACTGATTTTAGATTTTTTAAATTTTTTATTTAAATAAAAATATAAAAACATTTTTATCAATTTCAAATTTTCTAATTAGAAAGTTACAAATTAAAACTTTTTATTTTCTTAAAACTCTTATAACAAATAAATCAAACACTTTAAAAATTATTTTAAATTAAAAATATATATTTTACAATTCTATATTTTATATTATCTGGTTTTTGTCATTAAGAAGTCAATACAAATTCCAATAATACTTTCAGTTTGCTATTCCAAACAAGTTGTTTGAAAATAAAAAAAACTGTTTTCAGCCTTATAGCTTTTTTACTAACAAGAACTATATTTCTAGAGAGAATATAGTATAGTATTGCTAATCAATATATTTGTAAGTTCTTTAATAGAAGTCTTCTTTCAAAAAAAAGAAAACTTCTTAAAAATAAAAAAAAACTCTCTTCTGATCGCGTCTGTTTTGTTAAAAATTTTCCTTTTATGGTAATTTTAAGCAAGAAAAAATGTTTTACACTCTTTATC
>CAJVPV010001896.1:0-14372 GCA_910591835.1 Acaulospora morrowiae | reverse complement strand
AAGCAAAAATATCCATGTAAATACAATTTAATAAATCAAGATAATTGTACAAGCGCATAAAGTATTTAAGAAGTCTCGATTATAAGCATTACTTATAGTATATACAGTAAATTGATATCATTATTTATTATAGCATTATTTTCGCCACTAAAAATTAAAATTTTCAAATGCTTTAATTAGCCAAAGACTCATTGCTTTATTTTATTATAATAAAAAAATTTTATAATAATATAATTTTTAACAATAAAAAAAATAATATTTAAAATTGAAAAAAAAATTATATTTCTATGCAAATATTCGGATATTATGATAAATCGGTTTCTCACAATATATTCAATGAATTATTTGAATGCATGTGTGATTTAATTAACAATAAACAAATCAAGAAAATTATGGGTGGGAAATTAAAATAGTATAGATAATTAGGAAACAAGTAGAATAATAAATGTTTCTTGAAAAAAATTGATTGAAAGTAAGTGTTTTAATAACCAATCAAATTTTATTACATATAACCCGAATCTGACCCAAACCTGACCCGATGATCTTCAGGTTGGGTTCAGGTCAGGTTCGGGTTGATGATCGACCCGATCCAAACCTGAAAATTATTAAACAGGTTGTATCAAGTCAAACTCGAACCCGACCTGAACTGACCCATTCGGAACACTAACAGTGATCATCAGGTAGCATTAATTTGCATTTAGAATAGCAATAACCTACTTTGTAAATATGTTTGATGTACTGACTACAAACAAATGTTTAATAAATGTCACGCATCTAATGCCCTTAGCCAATTAAAAAAAAAAAGACTTTAAGATTGGTAACAAAACTCAGTTCGTCAATTCAAATAAGAGTAGTTCTTCTTCATCTGTAAAAGGCAAAAAAGTCCAAAGCCATCAAACCATACAAACAAAAAAGGAAAGCACAAATGAGCCAACACAAAACAGATATTTTCTAATTACAGTACACTAGAACCATTAGACTCATAGAACATAATTTACACTATGTTGGAGACTATCAGTACTATATTAACAATACTAGAAGAAAGAAAGAACAATAGCAGGTCCCATTACTCCTCCTAAAAGTTACATCAGTCAAATCCAAAGTCAATACAGAAGGAAATGAACCACTAGAAACACCAATACTATCTATACAACAGATATTTCAAATCTAGAACTTTCTTATGAATCACAAGATCAATTATTAGACAATGACATTATTACTAGGGTTCCTAACAGTACCATTTTAGTACCAAGTTGGTACTGAATTAACTATGAGTTTAATATAGTGGTCACAACCCATATATTAATTTTATTATAAGTTAGTACCAAGTCAGTACCATTTCACTACTCAGTTCGGAACCCTAATCATTACATTTTTACAAGAGCAACATAAACTATTCCTAAGCAACCAGAATACAAACTTAGACAACATTACATCTGATAGGAATAGGAATCCACAACAAAATAGATATTCTAGGCCTAAGTGAGATTAAACTTATCCAAGCCAATCAACATTTTACATTCCAAAACAACAAGAATCAATACAAATGCTTTCCAAGTTCAAGCTTACAAAATTCCATAGGAGCAGGAGTTCTTTTACTAATTTGCAAAGGACTAGACAAAAATATCCTTAGTATAGACAAGATCTGTCAACAATATTACATTATTATAATGGGAGACTTCAATGCCACCTTTAATTCCAGATTTGACTATAAATATGCAAGTTTAAGCAAGATATTCACCCCAACAGAAGACCCAGAAGCTCAGATTTTCAAGTACTTAAGCAATCACAACCTAATAGACTTGCACCAACTTTGGAACCTTTCTATACATACAAAAGCTCAAACAGAATAGACTATATATGGAGCTTACCAGTAATTGCCAACAACATACTCAAGTTCAAAAACAACAATTTCTCTGTAGTCACTAACAGTGACCACATCCTATTAGAATTCCATATTACTAGAGAATCAATAATACATACACCATCCCAACTATAAAGAACCACCAAGCAATGCTGTGAGAAGATAATTGATCTAAACAAGACAATGGACAAACAGTAAGACAAATTTAGAGACAAGATTGAAAACAAGAATGTGGATAATATAACAAGATACTACAAGAATGTGGAAAAGGATCCAAATCAAGCAATGCGGATACAAAATCTATGGAGCAAATTCAAACAAAGTGGCAAAGAAAAACAGTTGATGCAACTTCACAGAAAATTATGCAAACTTCAAAAAGAAACCAAAAAAGAGCATTAAGTAACAACAGAACTCTCCTCACTAGTACAATGATACAAAGACCTAATGTTCAAAGCCACCAAAATATTGATAGCTGATTCTCAAATACTGGTAGAAACATCACTGGCAAGCATAGAGAATCAAAGCATAACACTACAACAGATAGGAGAACATATAAATGACCTTAAATGACTAATAAGAAAGACATGTTTATTAGAAGAAATGAGTCAGTCAAGAAATCCTCAAGGCAATTCAAGTGAGATTCCAAAACCTCAAAGACAACCAAAGGAAAATAGTACAAACACTGACAAACAAATTCAGAGAAAAAATAACAATAGACAGAATCAAAATAACAAATGAAGAAAAAAGAGAATATCTAATGATCAATGAAGAAAAAATCCAAGACCAAACAGAACTCTATTATCAGAAGGCATTTTGAAAATGTAACAGCAACTTCAACATACTGAACAACAAATGGGAAAAACAATACAAACCTAAACAGGAAATTCAAGATCAATGGTATAACAAGCTAGAAGAAAAAATCCAGTTAGACAAACTAAAAGAAATTCTTCAAGATCTTCCCAATGACAAAGCAGCAGGTTCCTCCAAGATCAAATATTAGATGCTGAAAAAATTAGGACCCCAAGCAAAAAAGGTCTTATGTAATCTCTTTAATTTGTTCCTGAAGCAAGGAAAAACACCTCTATCCTGGAAGAACAGTCTTCTATACCCTATTTAAAAAGAAAAGAAATGGCAAGAAGAGCTTAACAATACCAAATCAATAATTCTTTTGAAAACAACACACAAATGCTTTACCAAGATTCTTAACAATCAACTAGCAGTTATACTGTATATAAAAAGTATAATATACTCAAAGGACCCAACTTTGCAGGACAGCCAGGTGATAATACTTCAGAACCAATTCATCTACTTAACAATATCTGTAAAGAAGCCTAGAAGGAAAACAAAGAACTATGGATTTTACTTCAAGACACAGCTAAAGCCTATGAAACAGTTAGCCTGAAAATGCTCAAAAGAACACTCCAAAGAATCAAAATTCCAGAAAATGGTTAAGCTAATACTTGATCCATTCGAACAGAGAAAAATTAAAATCATCACAGATATAGGGCTTACAAAAGAGATAACTGCAGGTAATGGAATAGACCAAGGTGAAACTATTTCACCACTCCTCTGGAGAATTTTCTATGACTCTCTTCTATGTGAAATTCAAGAAAACAAAGCATTGGGCTATACCATGAGTTTACATCAAAAACCCTAATACTAAGACAAGCAGCAATCACTATAGTACCACATGAATAGCAAGATTCCAAAAAGATATGAATAATATCTTAAAAAGAGCAAAATCGGTTTATACAGTTAATGACTAACAAATTAATGATAACAAATCAGTCCTTATTACTATTAACAGCAAAAACAAAAACCCAAACAAAGTTTTTCTGGGAATCAAGTCAAAGAACTAGATCAAAAAAGTCATTCAAGATTTTTAGGTATATGGATAGGTAATAGGGACCAGACCAAAGATACTATCAATAGAATTCAGCAAGAAATACAAGGTGTACTACCTAATTTGGGGGAAAAGTTGATTACTGACAAGCATATAGAATATATAATCAACAGAGTCCTAATTCCCAAAATAGAATATAGAATGCAACACAGTTCAATCAACTTCTACACAAACAATCACCTTTCAGTACAACTTAGAAAAACACTAAAATGGATAGCTAGCATAACAGAGACAATCCCCAACCCTACCATATACCACAAATTTTTTGATAAAATCAAAAAAGTATTTGGGAGATACAACTTGAAAACCAAATTACCGATTTTATAAACTGATTAAACTGCAACAACCACCCATGCATATCTCAACTTTAATCCATCTCAAACAAGCCCAAATCCAGCACTGGGAACTAGCAAATATTCTTTCTGACAAAACCTTACACAACAATTACAAAAAAAAATCTCTCAGCACAAATACTTAAGACAGCAAACCAAATGGATATCACATTTCTTGACTTACAATAAATAGACCTATTTCAATGAAAAGGAGGACATATGACAATCAAGACCTTACTAAATAATTCCTATCTGTATAACAAAGCAAAAAGATCCTTAAGAAAGCACAATATCATTTTCATTGATCAACTAGTAGACAAATAATTCAGTATGCTCCTGAATTGAAAAATTATACAATCTTTAAACAAATAAGGAAAAGGACCTATTCCAAGATGGTACCAGATAGTTAAGCAAATATTGGCAAATGAATTTGGTGTTCTCAAGTCAAGATGGTCAAGCTATGATTGGACAACACAAAACAGAATGAATAAACAGAGTTATTATAGAAAACGCAACTGGCAAGTAAGTACTGACAACAGTACAGAACACAACCTCATCTGGTTCAGAAGTAGAAGTACACAGAAAGCAAACAATCATAGAATAGAGTACTTTCAAATCAGCACAGAAACTAGTTCTGGTACAACCAAGTTCACAAAAACAAAGAACAATCAAGAAAACACCAATGGAAATTCATTACTTTCCTTCAACTGGATGAACAAGATGGCCAAATATAGAAGAGGCAAAGAACTATTAATACCAATGGAAATTCACATATTGAAAAACCAAGCCAAGATCCAGCCAGAACAACTTCAAACTAGCATTATAGCACCCTCAAAAACTACAGTATGTAGAGATAGAAGACTGAATTACAAATTATCCAAGACAACATCATATCCAAAGATATTGTACAGGATTAAGCCTCGAATACAGACTTAACAACAATATTAACAACAAAGGCAACTATCAATTTTATACAGATGGCACCATGGGTAAAGCACTAGATCAATCTATAAGAATGAGAGCAGCTTGGTTACAAGCAAAAGGACCAAATCCAGGAAGATCATTTCAAGCAGTGGTTGACAACTGGCCATCATCCACAAGGGCCAAACTAGTAGCAATCCTCCTAGCAATACTATCAGTTCCAAATGATAGAAACATAAAAATCAGAACCGATAGTGGATAGTGCCAGTTGTATCAATACTTATGCAAAAATAAGCAAGCAGCATCCTCAAAAAACATTAAAAAGACAAAGAAAAACATCCAATTGGCAATTATGGTTAAGACTGGCAAATACAATAATGAAAAAAAGACTCCAATTGAAACTCATCAAAGTTAAGGCACATAGCAAAGACATACTGATAATCAAGTTGACCAACTAGCCAAGGCTGCAAAAGAAGAAACAGAAGTTAGATGGAAAGCACTATCAGTAATAATCCCAATCACAGTACCCACATGGAATAACATTCCAATCGATATCTCAGCAAAAGCATTCATTAAGGATTATAACAAAAGAAGAATCCTAATACTTTGGAAATCTCTTAACAGAATACAGCAAAGATGGAAAGAAGAAATAAAAAATTGTGATATCATCAACTGGAGAGGTTTCTGGTGGCACATCAACAACAAGAGATTGCTAACCACATACTTCAAACAGATGAGACTCAAAACATTCAAGACCAATTTATACACAATGAATTACCAACAATAGACAACTTGATACAATGCAAAGTCCAAGAATTATTAGCAAGTATCAAATGTGTCTTTTGTCAAGAGTAGAACAAAACATTAGATTGCCTGTTAACCTGTAAGGAACTTCAAGAGGAAAGGAATCAAATATGGAATAATACCCTTAACAAACTCCTTACATTATGGATTTCAAGATATACTATGAAAGACAAAAGAAAAGAAAAATAGAATTCAGTTCCAATCAAAACATTAATAGAGAAGTGGAAAAAAAACAAGTTATCTTTGGCAAAAGAAAATATCAATATTAGTATAGGACTTTAACATTTTAGAATGGACCAACATCCTCTGAACAATCAAAATATACAGAGCATCAGCATGGAAAATTTTAGACAAAATATTGCAGTTTTGGATCAAACAATTCCATCAACAGATATAAAACACAAGATGCAAGAGAATCCATAAATATGAAAAACCTGACAATAAAGAAAAAGGAAAAAGAGACATTAACTTTGGATCAAACAGCAGAGCTGTATCACAAGAGAAGGAAAAGGAGATAGATCGGGTATCTAGAAGTAGAAACAAGACCAGAAAAAGAAGAAGTCAAGAAGCAAGTGATTTCAAAAGACCACAAATAAAGAAGAGGAAAGACATGACATCCAAGCAATCAAATCAAGATGAGGATGTCAAAAAGAAGCTCACAGAAATATTATGGAACAAAACTAAGAAGGGAATCAAATGGTTAGGAATATAAAGTAATCAAGACCCTGCCAAGGTGAACTGTAATAATAAACTGCAGGCAATGAACTCAAAGCTTCCAATGAATAGTAGCAATGAGAGAGCAACTTCATTCATTTTCAAGGTCATATTTAGAGATTGTCTAATCAGTGATGGATATTCAAGTATTAGCTTAGTTTATATAAATACAATAAATACTTGTTTGATTACAGAAAAAAAAATAGTTGTAGCTGACAATAAATTTTTATATTTTATTATATAAAAAATTAGTTAATATTGTTTAAATTTATTTTTATTTTTAAAAATATAATGGCTTAAAAACTGATACATATAAATTTAAATTTAAAAAAATTAAAAACAGTTTTTAGTTATATTTATTGAAATAAAACAATTTAATAAAAATTATATTTATATAAATTGTTCAGTTACAGATTGAATTGGTTTACTAAAAATTAAAACTAATTGGTTTTCAGATTGGATCAGTTTACAAAAAATTAAAACTGACAGTTTTTGGATCAAATTGGTTTAAAAAAATAAATCAAATTGGTTTCAGTTTTAATTAAAACCAATTCAAACTAAATTGTTGGAATCCCTAATCATGAGATTTATAATTGTTCTCAGTGAGTCTTTAATCTTATTTCCATTAATTTGTTCTACCAAATTGATTAAATCTTTTTTATAAATACCTTTGATTATGTATTTAATGGTTCTTTCTGAATTATAATATGCACAAGTTATTCTTTTCAATCACTTGTTTTCTTTTGTTTTTTTATTCTGCTAGATATTTCTTCTTTTAGAACTTATATACAGTATATTGTCTTTATATAAGTCTGGTCTTCTTTTGTTCAATCTACTTAGGATTCTGATCAGTACTATTTGGTATGGTATTTTATAAAACCAATACTGAAAACTTTTTTTGGTATTGGTATCAGCAATTACCAAAAAATTTTGATATAAAACTTTGCAATATCAATATCAAACTGAAAGTATCAAAATTAAATAAGTTTACATTTTGATCATAGCATATATTTATTATGAATGAAAATAATGTAACTAGGGCTCCAAAAAGTACTGAACTGATATCAAAATGATACTGATCTATAGTAAATTTAATATATGGGTTGTGACCTACTTATATGTTTTTATAGTAAATTTAAGTATCAAACTGGTATCAAAGTGGTATTGTTAGGAGCCCTAAATATAACTCAAACATATATATAATGTTTCTAATTTTGCCTAGGAATTGATAGGCTTGAACTTCTATTTTATTAAATAAATTGATTTTTACAAAAACAAATTACCATTGCCTCTTTCATCTGACCTCATACATCTCAGAATTGTACTAATCTGTATGCCTCTAGAAACTTTAGCATATCATATCAATCCCTAATTTTACTTGACTCAATTTGATTCAATTCAATTTGAATATTTTGTCAATATATATTTTTATTGAAGCATATTTATATTAATTTAATTTAAAAGGTTGTTAATTAAAAATTTTTTATTTTTAAATATAATTATCAATATAAATAAAATTTATTAAAATTATAAGATACTTGAAATTTTATATTAAGTTTATCCATGATCAATTGTTGTTTTCTATATTTATACATGTTCCTTCATAATTAGTATCATTATTTTCATTATTTTTTTATTGATGTTTCAAGAGCTTGCATAGTATAGGAATTTGTTAATAATTGATTATATTAGTAATTCATACAATATTTTATTTCGTTTTCTCCATTTTTTTACAGCTGTTATTGTTTTTTTGACTAAATTTTGAGACAGTTCACAAGTTATACTCTTTATCGGCAATACTGTAATACTATGTAATTCATTATCTAACTAACAATAAAGAGTATTTCCTAAAAAAAATATTAAAAATTTAAATTGGCAATACTTTAAATTTTTAAAAATTAAATCTTTTTTTGTTATTTTCCCATTTGGCTAAATAAAAATTACTACTATTAAATCTTTTTTCTGACAATAGGATTTATCACTATAGGCAGGTCATACTTCCCTCGAACAAGTTGCTGCAATCTCATGTTCTAAAAAATTAATATCAGTATGTGCAAGCTTACTATATTTTCAGGCTACATAGGCCTCACAAAGATCTAAAGAGTGGTTTAAAAAAATTTTTTTTGTCATTGCAAGAAATTGTAATTCATTTATCAACAGCACTTTTTTTAAATACTTAAAGTTACTTCCTTGAAAATATATATTCATAGCATAGTTAAAAAGAAAACTGTTCATCACTACAACATTTTCTTCTTGCAAATATTGTCTTTCGAATCTTCACAATTCAACAGATATGATATGGACATGTGTAAAAATTCCACTTTCTCTTGTTGAAAAATACTTGTAAGTATTTACATGTTAATAAAATTTAAAAAATTAAAAATAAATTTATTTAAATATAATATATCTTGCTGCTGTTAAAGCACCTTGATCCAGTTTTTTTTATTTCAGATGATTGGACAACTTATCTTTGTAAAAGAAACATATCAGCAATTGTGTTTCTCATAAGTTCAAGTATATTAGAACCAATTTGGTTTTGGTATACAGCAAGTATTACTTTGTTTGAAATTTAGTCATGAATCATTATTTCTTCAATTTTTGTTATCATTTTTACAAAACAGGAGGCAGCATTGATTACATATATATGGGAATGCAGAAGGTTTTTTTTTTCATAAATCTACTTTTATTTTTTTTTCATCATAACTAAGAACAAGATTTAAAAATATTGTTTTTACTGCATGTATTTTGTCAAGATATTTTTGAGTCAAGAGATTTTCTCTAATCTGTAATTAAATTAATCTAGATTTTAAAAAACATATAAATTTAGACTTACAAAATTTTTATGAATATTTATTTTTTTTTGCATTGGCAATGTCAATTTTCAAAGAATCTGCAGTGATTTTTATGTCATCTTCATAGTAATTAAGGAACCTCAAAAAATCTCTTTAACAGTTATCCTATTTTTTATTATATCATTAATAAATTTAAAAATATTTATAGAAACTTTTAATATATTTACATTCTAATAAAAATTGATAGTAGGATCAGAAATAGCCAAGCAAATACTTAACAAATTATAGATAGGGTTGTTTAAAAAAGAAAATTATATTTTATTTGATCATCAATTTTTCATGACACAAAAAAATGCAAAAAACAATCTAATATATATATATAGTATCTTGCTATATGAAATATAAATAATTATAGCAGATTAACATAGGCAAGCTAGCATTAAACTTATTAACTTAACATGTTATATAAGAAATATTACTTTTGTCATATGGAAAATCTGAATTTTTTACAATTAATAAAGTGACAAAGTTTACCTACAAATATATATATTTATATATATAAATAATTAACAACCCTGTATATACCAATGCTTGTTTATTGACTGCACTATCTGCAGCAGCTAGACTTTTACAGTTGAAGTGCATATAAACATGGCAATCAATAAAAATTTTGGTTATTAGTTCAAGGTTTCCTACTAAAGATAACATTGAAATATCGATAGCTGTAAATAGCATTTTAACAACACAGTTTGCTTGTGCTATCCTGGGTTTTTCATTGGAGGCACATGGCATATATTGCTACAATATACCTGGCTGCAAATTGACATAATATAGATTACTAGTCCAATGTTTTCCACTAGAGACAACATCAATGTTGATTGATATCTACAAGCAAATTCTTATAATAAAATTATCTTGTCTGCACTAGTCCAGGATTTCTATTGGATGTACATAACAATTTTTACTACAGGATACAGGTAGCTAGTTAATTTGTTTTCTCCTTTACTTACTCTTTGCAGCAAAAGATCAATTATTTTTAGCAGCTTTATGACTTTTAAAAACCTGTTTTATGTTTCTATATATTTTTTTACAAGCATTAATATTTGTATAGTAGATTGCTTACTTACAAATAAATATATCAAAAGTTCAAGAAAATAGATATATAAAATTGATAAAATTAATAAAATCAATAAATATTATAGGTGAATATAGTTGGATATATTGGTTACATCTTGCTTACCTCTGTATTTTATTGGCAACAAAATGACAAGCAAAAAAAAATATATTTGATAATTAAAGAGAAAACAAAAAATAAAATCAAAAGTAAATAAATTTAATAAAATTAACAAATTTTACAAGTGTTAATATAGCTAGATACACCAGTTACATATTACTTACTTACTTCTATATTTTGTCAACAATAAAGTGGCATGTGGCAAGCAGCAAAAAAACCAATAACTAGATAGAAAAGTAAATATATAAAATATATAAAATTAATGAAAACAATAAATGTTACAGGTATCAATATAGCTGGATATATTAGTTATATGTTGCTTACATCTATATCTTGTTGATAGCAAAGTGGTAAGCAGCAAAAAAAATAAATAAATAATTTTTTAATATATTGCTTGATTGTATCCAATCATATTCCTCAATTTTTGTTCAATCACATGCTTAATTTGTATCTATATATGTATTGTAGATCTATCATACAGTTGGTTTTAACAATTATGATAATTATAAGGCTAAAGCTACAGGTCAACACTTATATATCTAACAATTACAGCTTCAATATAGATAATTAATTCTAACAATAATAGCTCTATTTTTATAACTTTAACGATACAAAACCTGCAATGCTATAATACATGTATTTATAGATCAACAACTTTTTAATTAAATTAAAGAAAACATGTTTCAATTGAAATATAAAAAAATAGTTATAATTAAAAAAAATTATAGATATTAACAAATGAATCAAATTGGATACAAATTGAATTAAATAAAATTAGTTTTGAATTAGTTTTGAATCAAATCAAACCAAGCTATATTATATCTGATTCAAATACAAATTATATATCTAAAAAATAAATCAAATTGAATTTAATTAAAATTTGAACTAATTTGATTTGTTGTAATTCCTACTTGTACAGTATTATTAAAACAATAATATATGATTGTTAATATTTTATTTATGCAAGTGAAATATTGTCAATTTTTAATAATAAATTTTTATTACTTTATATGTTTATTGGATAATATTTGAATGGTTAATTACATTAGATCTATTAATAAATATTATTTATATATATCTAAACTATATCTATATTTTAAACACATAATAGCACAAATTATATTGGTAGTTAATTATGCTCTATCTTGAGTAATTAAATTACTTGCACTTAAAAAAAATTCTTTCAGCAGAAGCATTTGTTACTGAAATTGCTAAATAATCTTGTACCATTGCTGCTAAGTAAAGAAATTCTTTGGAATGTAACTAAATTAAAAATAATTATAAATAAATAGTTTTACAAAAATAATTTAAAATCATTGCTTACTTTTGAATTTAATGCTTGTTTGTGATTAAAAATAAATAAATAAAATCATTATTTACTTTTTACTAATTTAAAATATTAACAAGTGTGGAAGTACTTTTAGTTTTTAAAAACATTTCAAATTTATTTGATATCAATTTCAATATCTTCATTTTCTTTTGTTGCATATTTTTCACAATAAATTTCCAATACCTATTAAATACAATTCAAGTAAATTAATTTTATAAATTGAAATGATTGTTTTACATACCTTATTTCTAGCTTTTAATATTTATTTTTCTTTTCAATTATTTTCTTTTATATATTGCAATTTAAGTTGTGAATTTAATACTTATAAATTAAAATAAATATTTTTAAATTATATAATAATTTATCTGTTGCAACTGAATATACTGTTGCAACTGTTTTGCTATAATATTCTTTTAATTTCTTGATTTCTTTTTTTACTGCTTGCTATAAATATTTTTTTTTAAAAAAAGCATATATACGACTATTATGCTTTATTTTATTTATTATGCTTTCAATGCAAAACAAGGTACAATATCAATAACATGACATATGTCTCTCTTTGCTAGGAAAAGTTTAATGCAAGGCTCCAAAATGGATCCAACCCCTGTGCTCTTTTGGCATCATTCAAGAAATACAGAAAAAAAAAATTCAAAAATCTTTATTATTGCCTTGAATGGTGTCTAGCTACCTAGAATTAAATGAATATCTAATTACATGAAGGCACTGCAGCCAATCTATACAGGTTGGCCTCCAAGTCATGATTAGGATTAGCATGCCTGCTAATGGCAAGTAGAGTAGTATTGAAGGTGGTGGGAAGTGAATACCTTTTTGCATGAAGGCACTGCAGTTACTTTTGTCTCCAAGTCACAAAAAGGATTTGGCACACCTATGCTTTAAGTGTAATAGAAGAGTTTTATGGGTGAAGTTCATATTGGTTTTTCTTAATGGCGCCAGAACCTAACCTTGTACAATAGATCTACATTATTCAAGAGGTAAGTGAGAAACTTCTGTTGTCATCACCAACTCCTTTTTGGGAGGACACCTGCAACTAACCTAGCTTATTGCTAGTTGCATTGGCATTGGCTGCCATTTCACTCTGGATACTGTGGGGCACAACTTCTTGGGTACTTTCGGATAATAATAGTTGTACAGAGGTTTCTTGGGCGTATCTAGTCTAACCGCTAATCAGTAAACAACGCCGGGTTTGGTAATGATGACCATGTCGATCTTTTGGAGGGGGTAAACCGTCCATCCTTTTTCTGAGGAGCCATGGAAGAGAGAAAAATTCCTAAAGCCCACGTCCTAAAAAAGATTACTGCTTCTTGATATGGTCCTTAAAAAAAAGAGGTCAACTGGCCAGAAGAGTAATGTTATGGAGACGGAATTTTCAAAAGAGAGAGAGGCCTAGGAAGAAAAACCTTCAGGGAAAAGGAAAAAACCTAGCTTTGGCAGGAAGAAAAGAGGAAAGAGGAAAGAAGGGGTAAAAGTAAAAAAGAAAGTATATAGAAGAGAAGGGAGAGAATAGGAGAAGGGAAATAAAGAGGTATGGGGAGGGGGCATAGAGAAAAGGGAAAGGAGAAGACGAAGAAAAAGTAAACAACTCAAAAATTTCCTAAAAAAGAAATTTTCAAGCGTAGAAAGGGGAGTGGAAAAGAGTTTTTTTTTTCTAGATATTAATGTTATTAAAGAAAATATGTAGATTTTATTACAAAAAAATATATAATTTCTTTGGAACATTTATTTTTTGTATTGACAAGAGAATCAGCAAAAAGAATTATAAATATAATTATTTTAAATGTATCTAAAATTTAATATTATTAATATTCAATTTTTTTTTTAAAATATTAAATAGATATTTATAGTTACTTAATGTTATTTAATAAAATATATTGTTTTAAATTTTCTTTTCAATATTAATTAAACAATTAATATTAAAAAACCAGTATTTAACTCATTGTATTAACATATAAGAGATATTGTTTTTTTTTTAATCCCACAATCAAATTGGTGTCATTTATTTATTAAATCACAAAGAACTATTAAACGCATGAGAATACATGCAAAATACAAATTTTCTTGACCCAACTCACCCGTTTGCAACCGAAACCTCTAAATATGATTTATAGAAGTGATATATTATTTCCCTAAAAGATGGGATTAAGATCTCAAACTTCAGATAGGATCAAAACCTGCAGATCATCTCCACAGTCACAACCATAAATTCAAATTGTATCACCCCTCTTGTAGAAACTATGCAAGGGGAAAAAGGAATAAAAAAGGAAATTTTTTTGACAAAAAGAAAAAAAAAAAAGTTATTATCTATTTTAACGATTATTGAAAAGGTTATCTCAATGAATTTAAAATTCAAGCCCCTTATAGTTTTTCACTTCTTACCACCTGTGGCTAGTCAAACTGTTTAATTTCCATTGGAGTAATCAATGTCCAAAAATATTTAAGGGCACTTTCAGGAGAATATTT